>KN727004.1:18384-31988 GCA_000816745.1 Ancylostoma duodenale
ATGAGGGCAACGTGCTGATTGGTGGGAACCAGTATCTGTACTTGAGTAACGTTTCCATGAAGGGATGGAAGGCAAGAGCTAGCATTCCCGCACCAGCACTTATAAATATTACGTTGATGCAAAAGTTTTATTGCATTTCTTTCTCAAAATGCGACAACACTTGTCGAATAGGCCCAACGACGTACCTGCACAGCAACATGGTTCTTCTGTAGTATAGACAGGAAGATGTCCGCTGCAGTAGTTGATGTAGGGCGAGATAATTGTCAGGGAAGAGCGAGCCAGGAGAGCATCGTAGGTTATCAGAGACCAGAACAGTCCCGCTACTAGGCAGGATTTCTCATAAAAAAAAGAACTGGAAAAAATGGCATGCAAGATAGGTAAGAAACATGCAGGAGTTTTTTTTTTCCACTTTCGTCGGTCCCCTCTGATAGCCTCGATCATTTTTTGAACCTAGCACACGCAGACTGATAACCGATTAAGACAAGTGCAGCAGAACCTGCTAAGCCACACCCAAAAAAAGGAAGCCGGACGTTCTCGAAATGGTAAAGAACTTTCGCAATCCGAGTGCTAGCAGCATCACATATAGAGCTTTAGGTGCGATGAAGGGCTAGCTACTGATCTGATCAACAGCGGTGTTGTAGAACCTGCATTCTACTTTCACGTCCTCCCCTTTACCCTCTCGCTGTCGCGTGGCGACCCGCACCCCTGTGAGATTTATATAAGCCAGTGGTTGAGCGTTAGGGTTCAGTCGCGTTTCTATTTCGTCCGAGCTCTGCAAGGCTCGAATAGCCAGCTGAGGCTCAGATAAGACCGTAGCCCAGTGCAGCAATCGGGATGAGAAGGGTGCAAATGCGTGCGGATATGGAGAGGGTGTGAAATCGAGCAGTGGTACCGCTATGTCCACCGAGCCCCGTTACGGAAAGCGCATGCGCGGTCGGGAACACTTTTCGGAGTAAGCCTGGGTAGCCATGCGCTTAAGCAAGTCTGCGGTAGAAGCACAACTAAATTTGCTCCGCGTCCCCTTCTCGGTTTTTTGGGCGAAGGATCGTAGTTCTTGAGGCGACAAATTAAGCTTTGACGTCCCGGTGTAGCTGCTGGCAAAACGTGCAAGGTCCCTGTTCACCGTCCCGAGGTCCCTGGAGATGGTAACTCAGACATTCAGGCGTTTGGAGCGCCGGTGAACCTGCCCACTTTTGGCCGATGCAGGCTTCAGGCAGGTAGTCGCGGGTGGAGCAGGAATACTTGCTGAAGGTGCGGATGGAGCAAGAGAACCTGCTGTGAGGGAGAGTATATGCAGGTTAACCTGCACCCTGTTTTTTTTTTCTCCACTGCCACGGCAACTGAAGTGTATATAAGCCGGCAGACGGCTGTGAAAGCTCAGTCTACTCTCCGCTCTGGCGGAGAGTAGACTACGCTTTCACAGCCGCTCAGTTGACCAGACAAGTTCCGTAGAGTCCTACGGAACTTGTCTGGTCAACTGAGACCAGGTTGAACCCGCGGCCCAGTGTACCTTCCGGCCAGACTAGATGCGTGGGGTGCGCTCGCGGACGAAAAATTCCGTCTCGTCGCAGATGTTCGTCTCGTCGAGCGCTGGCGCAGGGAGCACACACATGCCCGGCGAACTCATTTTCGTATTATTTTTGTAGTCACCGGTTGCAATAGAACATGACCTGCCTTGATCCTGCGATCCCCGTAGCAGGATCACGGCAGGTCAAATGCAAGATAAGGCGCAACAAACGGCGGAATGGGCGCGCCAACTCCGCCCACTTTTGCGATTGTCGCTCATGCCGCGTGAAACGGTGTGGGCTGGCGCTCCGAACGCCTGAATGTCTGAGAATCGTGACTGTTGTGCCCAGCGCGAGCTCTCCGGACAACAGCCCTCTTCTACTCGACTTTCGACAGGAGGCCGCCAAATTCTCTTCATAAAATTCCATATCTCCAGACTCTGATCGAATGGAGCCGTGATATACCGTGGATATTCGACAACATTTTCCATGAACACCCTTTTATAGTTGACGATGTAGCTCTTTGATGGCCAACAGTGCAATACTTTCACTATCTTAGTAAATAACCATGTCATGCCTAGCCGAAACATCAGCGGTCATGTGATGTCATGCCTAGCCGAAACATCCTCCGTCTAGATTTTGCAAAATTGATTTCTTCGTGGATTCTTGGTAAAAACTGACGGTCTTGGTGTCATTTCGTGGAGAATTTTATGGAGAAGATGACTGACAACTGCGCAACATACAGTTCTATGAGGTTACTTAAATATTTAGCGAAAATCAAGCTGAGCCGCTGTCAGTGTTGGCCTTAACGTGGGTCCCGGCACGAAAGCATGGCGCCAGTGCAATTCTCTGACATGTCAGCTGTCTGACATGTTAGAGTGAAAATGTAGAGATTGTGAGCATATCTAACATTCCGTTTCTGAACCTGTGATCTTTTCCCCTTTTTGAGCAATACTAGAGCTGTTTCGATGCGAACCATCTTAAAAAAAGGGCCTACTATCTCGCACTCTGTAAACTTCACTCTTTTTACCTTCCTCAACTTAATCGAAGTGGTTGGTGAACGACCTTCACTTTTTTGACCCAAACAACCTTCACTTTTGTGACACCTGTCTCACCACTATCGTACCTATGGGCTTATTCATACATCAGCTGGCGGTCCCAGCCGATCTCGGAACTGTTGCACAGCGTTCTGTGAACTTGTGGAAAAAATAAAGTAAATGAAAAGGAGAACCTTTGCACTAACCTAAAAATCACCTGCAAAAAACAACTCTACATATTGTCTTAGTGATTGATCAGTTCGAATTGTTCGAATGTCACGACATAGTCGATTTATGCAGCCACGTAACTTTTCTACATTGCATCAGGTCGGTGACCGGAAAAATGGGAATGTTGATCATCTTCTCACTCTTACTGGTACGAACTGCCGTAGCCTTGAGAGACGGAGACATGGAATTGCTTCTTGTCCAAGTGGTGAGCACGAGCGTTTTTTTTTTCATTACGTTACTACAGGATCCAGCATATGTGATGTAATATTTCCTTCAACAAAGTGCAGTCTGAATATTATTTTCATGTACGACGAATTAGGGATGAATTGACGTAACAAATTACTCGCTCCAACACTACTTGTAGATATGGCGCCATGGAGACCGATCACCGACGTATACCTTCCGGTCAGATCCCTTCCAAGAGAGGAACTGGACATTTGGAGGAGGGGGCTATGGACAACTTTCACCGGTAAATATTTCTTTTCAGCAGTGGATCACGCAGTATTTTGACAGGAAAAAAGTAGATTTAGATGTACAAGATTTTATTCTTTCTTATTTGTAGTTGGTATTTCCCTCTCCCAATCCTTGTAAACGAGGTATCGCATCTATGGTAGGTATTGTATGTAAACGAGGTATCGTATCGTCAACTACACTTTTAAAGCGCAAAGATTACCATTCAGAATGTCTTGTTCAGAATTTGGTTAGAAGTTTCCCATTCTATGGCTGAAATCTGTGTCAACAGTACCCTAAATTAGGTGAAGGCGCCAATCTGCAATTTGCATGGCACCGGGAGGCGATTGAAGATTACCTCAAGCGTACCAGATGAGCCGAGCAGATCAACTCGACGCTCCTTGAGGACACATGGTTTGGAAGTTTCCGCCAACCTTGTGAGCATCCAGTCCGATAGCCTAAGACACCGTTGAGTGAGAAACCACCTTTACGATCGCCTTTGCCGTCTGTAGGTGTGGTAGAACGACTCGATTTCATGAGATACGTTCCCCACCTGTGTTGCAGCGGCCGCGAGGGGCTGGAGCATAGACAGGGGGGGGGAGGAGTGGGTGGGTGGAGGCAATACAGGGATCCGTGATTAATCGGAGACGCAGAGAGCGAGAAGACTCGCGATGCGCGGCAGGCTCTGGCCGCGATTGGGGAACGTATCTCGTGTAACCAAACGACTCAAGCGGTGGTGGACTGCTGCTCAGCGGGTGATTAGTGGTGCCGAGCTGGCGGCCTGCCGGCCGGGGAACAACATTGATGCTCTTGTTTAACTCATATATGCTTTTTGTTAAGTGATTCGCAACTCTATTTTCAAATGTCTTGAGCACTAACTCAGGAAAACGAAAAGAAACTTAACTCAGAATGTCATATTTGGTTAGCAGAAGTAGCAATTCCAGGCTTTTTTGTTGATAGAACTCTACCAGTAATTGTGTCACATATTTCATTCAGGAACCTGCCTTGATAAATTTCAAAAATAGAAGCATATACTTTTCAAATCTAATAACTTACAACAAAAATGCCTTTACTGAGAGTGCCACTCCTTGTCAAGTGTGACCGCTAAAATATGTACCTCACCACATGCAAGGGATCGCTTTAGAGGTGATACCTGAAGTGTGCAAACCTAGCAAAGTGGTTGTTTTTGAAAAAAAACTGCTATTGCCCAAAAAAAAACTGCCCGGTAAAATAGTTCGAGAACGAAAAGGCAACCATTTTTAGGGCAGTGATCACATCCAACTGTTTTTCAAGCTTTTGCTACTTAAAACCCAGTTGGCAATTTGTTTTGAGTGGATCCGCAAGATGATCTTCCACATCGTTGCATGGACCTTATCTAATACTTGCCCATTTAATCGAATGAATCCGATTATTTGAATAAACCATTCTAATGATCGAATCCATTTGAAAGTTCATACACTCGAAAACCTCATTTTCTTAGCCACAGCGGATAATCGAGAAAGTTTTCTTCTCTCATCTACAAATTTATTCAATCATCATTTGAATATTCGAAACATTCGACGTTTGATCGTCCAAATGAATGTGCAAGCATATTGGACATGCTACACTTTACACATTGTCAATGTGGTTTTATTGGCAAAACATTTTTTCAGATAGGAATGAAGCAGCATTTCAATCTTGGAAAACTTATACGGGGTGTTTATGTCGACACTGGATTTCTGAGCAAAAGGTATTCGTCGAAAGAGGTTAGGATATCGGCTTCTTTTATCGGCTTTGTATTTTAGCCGTGATGTTCAGTGTTTAGGACTTGCTTGTACGTTTTGATAGATACAGCTTCACAGTTAAACAGAGTAATATAGGGCTACGCCCGAGGCTGCACTTGATCACATCGCAAGGGATCGGATGAACAGCACGAGTAGTGGGTCCGCAACTAAGAAAAAGTCGAAAATGATGTGGTTTCGACAGCCCTTTTATTGGCATAGTTGGCTGTGTGCTTTGTTTGCCGCTTTTTTCCGAAGTTATTGCGAGGAAGAAAACCTGCAAGGAAAATCTAGGTGAACTAACATAAATGTCAGCAAGCATGCAAGGTTCTCTAGAAGGACACGGGAACAACATTTATTCCAGCCTCTATTATTAGTACTAGGTGCGTGCAAAAGTTTCCGGGCAGTTGGTGGTAAATCACTATTAAACATAATTTTGCTCCTTGTGGCTGCAATATCCCGCAGTGATTTCGTGTGATCTGGTTGCGTGAAGCATCTGCTGCCCAAACCAGTCCCGGCTTATATGACAGCATTGCTGGCTTTTAGGCTAAAAAAAAACTTATTATGTTTTGTGCAGTAAGCTATTAGGTCGTCAAGTACGAAATGTCTGATTTTGAATGGCGAAGTTTAGAGAATTGTTTCTCAAGCTAGAAGTTGTACAAGTAAACCTAATAAGCCTCTATGGTACCGGTACAGCCTTGCCATCTTAATGGCGGCTTGGTTGTGCCAACAGGTTAGAAGCGTGGAAAGCAACTGACAGTCAAATGGCGAAGAGCGTCTTCAATATCATCTGAAAATTAAATATTTTCACTAGGAAAAACTGGGCTAATCGCTGGAAGGAGTTAGGGTCAAGTATAGCAAGGTTTGACCAGTGCAGTGAGTGGCAGGTGGTTTCCCAGCCCTGCCCTTCTGGCTTAAGCAGCGTGGATTTGTGAAACATCGTCAAAAATTGGCACCCACTTTAGAGAGTCGGGGTGTGGAAAACTCGTTTACCGAACCACTTTCAATTGTTGTACCCATATTGCAAAATGATACAATTTTTCGTCTTTGAGTAGTTTTACAAAAAATACTTTCAAGAAAAAATTTGAGAGCTGATCAAGAACAATGTGAATGATTCTGAAAGAAGGAGGATGAGCCTCCGTAATGAAAAGAAAGATGAGAAGTGGTCTAACATAGGTTCGAAGATAGCGCCTGCCAAACTGAGCGCTTATAAAATCGGACATTTCATACTTGACGACCTAATAATTCGTGGAATTTTGCTTCATAAATTCGAATACTGACGATCAGCGAGCGGAGCGACCTAGGGCTTCAATAGTGCATTCATTTTCATTTATTTATTTATTCAATACACCGACAACAAGGTGTTCCATAATAAAATAACTGCTACCTCCACATAAGTGGAAAGATTCGACTCACAATTGCGAATGAACTAAAAATGGGCAGAGAACTAATGCAGTCGCGCATGATAACCCCAACTTGTGGCACCTCATGAATCATCCAAAAAACACTTGACCTCAATTGCACTCTTTAGATAAAAACCACCATATTGAGACTAGAACTAGCACTCTTGCAATATAACAGCTAAACATGCTAAAAGAGGAAAGTCAGATATATTCATACCAGCCGACCATGTACCATCCAGCAATTAGCTTTTCGAACATGCTAGAACTTCGGGACGTAGGTATACTGGCTGAAACCCTCCGGAACCAGCATGTTGGGCAGCTAGCAGTCCTCAACAGAATAGCAATCAGGAAGAGAGAGGCTAGTGATTAGTAGGTGGTAACGATAGAAGTAAGAAAAAGATGCAGATGCGCTAGCTTCTATTGTGGAAGCATGGAAGTAAGTGCGATAGTTGGGTAGTCATTGCGGATGAGTGCAGTAGCCAGGTACAACTCAAAACCAAATAAAATAAAGAGTAACATATGCTGAGAGGTCGTAATAAAACAGCAGAGCTTAGTATAACAGGGTTGAAACAAAAAGAAAAAAAACACTGCGGAGAATCCTAGAAAATATCTGCAGTAAGAGCGGCATCGACGTAGGCGTATCCAGGTAAGCCATGCCAGCATGCAGTTACGAAGGATGTACTGCAAAAATAGAATCAGAAGAGAAGGTTGAGGTAAAGGACTACTCAAAATGTAAACTATGCATTAGCTATAGGCGCTGTCCAGCTGTTGTCTCAACGTCAACGAGGCAAAGAAGGCACGGAATAAGCTGAAAATCTTGAGCTATTAGTACAAACCAGTGTCAATTCATACCGAGCAAAGGTAAAAAATCTAATTTCATCAACTTTGATTTGGACTTCTGACTATGTTCAGCTCGAATCACATCTCTGGGTAACTTCAGTAACCACCTCGCACCTCGGTAGAAAACGTCATGGAACATAAGCGAAGATTTATTGTGATTGATTTTTCTGTAGTGCAAGGTAAAACCTCCGGTTCTCTCTCCAGTTGGTATAAACACCCAATATTTGCTGGCTTGCAATTAATTTTCTTTTCTGGGGATACGGAAGCAAAAATCTAAATCGGCAAGTGTTCTACGATATTTTAGGCTTCTCATGTTTAATTTTTTAAGCCGTTCGTTGTAAGCGGGCAACTCTTGGGAGGGAAGAACTCTTGAATAAAATCCTTGTGAAAGTCTTCTGTACTTTCTCAATTTGTTCTATATCCTTTCTCAGAAACGGACTCCATACTTGGGAGCAGTACTCATGATGAGGCAGAACAAACGACTTGTAGAGTCTAGTGAAAATATATGGGTTGTTGCTCTTTATATTACGGAAGAGACGAAATAGGGACGAGTAGTCCTTCCGTACCGCAGAGTCGATATGTTTTGAGAATTTGAGACTGTTGTCCAGAACAATTCCAAGGTCCTTCGCTGTGTTACACGATCTCAAACTATTAGGTTGATGCAAAAGGAATGGCGCTTCATCGTGTTGACTCTTTTTTCTTTCGCAACTTTAATGAACGCTAACTTCGGCAAACCATAAAAGCAACCTAATTATAATAGTAGCGACTACTGCTTATAGTATGAGCAGGTTTCTGACGTCGTACGTCTATAGCTCGTGGAGCAGCGAAGCCAAGAACAACAAGGAACTCATCTTCATGGGTGCGATTCATTAACGCTGACCAGGTTAACGCGCTAGCCGTTGGCTAGTAAACCATCTGGCGTAACCACAGGGCAGACGCAACCTGCGATGCATTAGCGTGCGCGCGGGTTAAGGTTGTTAACCAGCCAGCAACCCCTCAATAACCACATGTTGGCTCGCCATCTTCTGTGGAAACACTTTTTTCTCATATTTCATCAGACAGTTTCCCAACTAGCATCTAACAATTACACATTTAGTAAAAGTATATAATCACTGAAATTTCTGTATTGGAGTGAGACACTTACTATGCATTTAACATGGGAATATCCGACTATTTGAATACATTTGAACTCGTCAATGATTCAAAAACCAAGAACTTTCGACTATTTCAAATATTAATAATTTCTAAAATATTCCATCTTTACATTGCTCGAACAATACACTTCATTAAACGTATATGTGAACAAATTATTCGAATATTGGAGCTTCGGTTGCACGAATGAATGAACAGTTCAAAAAACCAACTTTATTTTGCGAACGTCAAAAGTCATTTCAGATTTTACAACCCCCTTGATTATCGTAAATTTATGGAAATTTAATTTGAACCTTACTTCGACGCCACACCTGACCTCCTGTAATACATTCCCTTTTTAGACATCACCGCAAATGTATCCTGGTTTCTAGTCAAGTGTCAAATGTCTGGATTTATATTGCTAACGACTTCATCACGTTTCTAATATTATGAGTATTATCTAAAGTTTTCACTTCTACTCACAGTTTTATAAAATTCGAAAATTTCCGCCTTAAATTTACTAACTATGAGATCACTGCGTGCTTCCAGTTAGTTTTATTTCAAGATTTCATTTTCTCATGAAAAGCCAGTTTTAGACAAAAATTGTGTAGCAGAAAATGACATTAGGCTTGGGAAGCAATCATGAGCTAGTGGCAATCAATTAAATTGAAATAGAGCAATTTTCTAAGCAATTTTCCGATTGCTAACTGCCTAACCAACTGCTAGCCGGACCCTCAGACGTTAGCTTGGAATTGGCCCGTCGGTGACTTGCCGGTGACCAACCAGCGCGCTCCTGAATCGCCGCTAGCGCCACACCGGCCTCAAACTAGGCCGTAGCCAAAGGTTACGTGTTAATAAATCGCACCCCATATCGTCATGTTTGGCGAACTTTTTCTTCCGGAGTAAGAGTTTTTGGAGCCGGAAAGAGCGATAGAAATGCTACAATTTTCTTGAAGAATGCGATGACTACGCAAAAGTTTCCCATTTAAATCATCAAAGTTCAAGTCAGCTTTCGGAAGCAAATTTTGGTCGAAATTGGTGTTGTAGAAAATGCGTTTTTGAGCGTCTCAAGCGTCTTTCCAGCAGATAGTTCGCAACTCTTTGGGTCAGTAGGTATTGTTGAAAAGGTGTACTTTCTGAAAAGCAGGTTGGAGGGAATCATCCAGCAAGAATCCTAGAAATAACAAAGAAAATGCTTCAAAAAGTGCTCATCCACATTTCTCCAACAGCGAAACCGTTGCACCAGAGCTCACATATGGAGCAAGTTCTGACATCATGATCTAGTACGAAAAAGATGTTCTGGACTGTATTGCTTAAAGTGTGATAGAAAAATAAAATTGAGAGCGAGATTTCTGGACATTTTCTATTATTTCCCGTCTGCTAACTGCAGGGGAAATTTCTAAGAGTCACAATAAAAGAGCTTTCTTTCCTCTACAAGCTAGTTACCTTTCCTAGATGTAATGCTTTATATAAGCGAAATTATATGTTCTCGAAAAAAGTGACACCATTCCTTTTGCATCAACCTAATAGTACCATTTATCCGGGAGTCAAATGAATCGCCATCACCGATATGTAAAATGAAGCATTCATCTAGGTTTATAGGCAGGTCCCAGGTAGAAGCCCATTTAGCCAATTTTTCTAATGAGGTATGCAGCGCAGTCCGAACCATGATCCTATTCTCGTAAGAGTAGACTCCGTAAAGTTTGATATCGTCAGCGAACAACTTAATTGACACATGTGGGGAAGTTTTGTGGAAGTTGGGTAAATCAGCGGTGTAAATTAAAAAATTGGAAGGGTACCTTCTCTAAAACACTAGGAGCTCGTGGGCTGTCAAGAATTCTGAGTGGAGATGAGGTATTGGGATTTGTTCCATTGGCTGGGTAGACAATTTCACTTTCTCAAAGGCGATCCGATAAAGCAGGTTAAATCGGACCCCATGCAAAGCGAGCAGTAGATGATGTGGAATTTAGCACACTATGTCTTGTCATCTCAACAAAACCGGTGAGAAGAAAAAGATGAGTGAAGAACACCAACGTCCACACTGGCAAGTCTGTAGATATTCGATCTATAGATACTCTAACAGTTCGTTTCTTGAAAGGATTGTTATTGTGATTACACCTACGAAATCCTTAGTAAATCAAAACAGAAACGAAAATAGTAATTAAGAGAGCTTGAATGAGAAATGCTCCTTGTGTGTGTTGTACCAGTCTGGTCGGCTGGTCAACATAGGACTTCTTGAACTCGCTAGCTTTTCTCGAGGATTCTTTCTCACATATCAACATGTAAAGCTACTTTTCGATGCAATGATATATCCCCTGTTTATCGCCACCCCGCTTCCTAAATGCTCATGGACGTATTATGGCTAGTCACTCTCAACTCTGCGCGAGGATATCCTTCAGATGAACCTAGTAGCTGTGAACTATCTGCTGTAACCGACACAGTGTAAATAAGAGCTCGAGATAACTCAAGTTAAGATTGTTGGTGGGATACTCCAACAGACAAGGGCCTGCATGGATACCTAAGGGGAAGTAGAGGTGGTCGCTTGAGAAACTAATGATAGTGAGGAAGAGTGTGGTAAGCAAAGTTACACTCATGCCAAAAAAGAAAGAAGAAATGGGAGATGAAGCAATCTTGCGAAAGCAGTGAACTCGCTGCATAAGGCTGATATCACATTTAGCATTTTGGGATGCTTACGAACGTCTATCTCACTCATCGAAACATCGCGCTTTCCCGTCATTTTAGCGCCGGCTCACATCGATGTGGCCTTGGCGTTTCTCACAATTTTGAGCACAGTGGATCCCTCCTCCATCGGTGGGTCCTGACCCTAGCGTTTTGCACACTATAGTGCACCAGCACATCCTCCGTCCTTCGGTGGACCGAAATCGTGGAGGTTCCCATCCACTGGACTATAGAAGACCCGTTCTCCATCGGTGTACCTGTAGTCTGGCGTATTCCCAATTCCCAGGCGCGCTAATGGACTATATGCAGCAATCCTCCGTCTGCAGACCTGTATCCGAGAGCGTTTTCCAAATTAATGGGCGCAGGCGCTCCTTTCTTCGCCAATGAATCTACACCTTGGTGTTTCCTACATCATTCTGCCACAGCGGACCCATCCTACACGAGCGAACCCGCATCCTTGCGTTCCTCACACCTGGACCACAACGGCCTCTCCTCCATCCGTGAATAGGTATCCTGGCGTCCCCACACTTCTAAGCCATATTGAACCTCTCCTCCATGCACGAACCCATATTCTTGAGTTCCCCGAACCATCAGGACACAGCAGACCCGTCGTACATCGGTGGACCAGTATCCTGACTTTTCTCACCCCTGGGCCACAGTGGAACCCTCCTCTATCCGCGAGACCATATCCTAGAGTTCTCCTAACTTTTAGGCCACAGCAGAGCCATGTGCCATCAGAGGACCGGCATCCTGGCGTTCCTCACACCTAGGCCACAGCGTACCCCCTCCATCCGCGAACCCGTATTCTAGAGTTCCCTCAACTTTTAAGACACAACAGACCCACCCCTAGAGGTAAACCCGTACCTTGGCGTTCCTCACACCTAGACCACAGAAACCCCCCGCTCGGCGGCGTCATCCGGCTGGCTTTAACTGCAGAATATGATGTTGAATCAGCCGTTTTCCAGCATCCAGCCTCACTACTGCATACCATACATGAAGCGTTACTCAACAGCGCTGGCCCGGCCTTTTGTGAGGGATTTGAGTGCAGCGGATAGTAACGGGAACAGTGCATGGACGCATAGATGAATTTCCAGCACATGTTGGAACCCTCCTCAAACTTGTCAGCCGCTTATCTGATGGACAGGCTGCTCTTTCATCTACGATTTACGATCCCAGTTTTAGGCATACCGAGGATCGAGTGTCAAACTCTACAAAAAAGGGCCCTCTCAAAAGTAGAAATTGTCTTCAATACTTTTTAAGTGATGTTACTGTGTCTTTGAAATTCTAACCGGGATGTCGTCCTCATTTTAGTGAAGACTTTTTCCCTTCTTTCTCCAACGCATTTCCCCCTCCCCCATCCCAACATTAGCACTTTCGCGACCACGTGCAGGACCGGTCGTGCACTATCCATTTAGTGACATATCTTTGTGAAATGTCCACAGCTAGCAAATTTTTTCGTAATAGCGTAGTAACAGAGGCATTAGAGTATCACACACGCAGTGGGCAAAGCAGACCTTCTCTCAAACTTTCTCTTTGGATTTTTCGTAATAGAACAGCTAGAAGAACAGTAAATTTCAAAAAAATCTAACAACGACAAATCAGTAGACAACAGAGATGGAAGGAACCTTTGAGAACTACGAAAGAAAAGATAACTCTAACGAAAAAATCTTGGTTTTTATATCGGAAGAAAAAATTGAACCGCGTGGGACCACGTGTTCGAGCGGTCGAGCATGGGTCCCACCTACGCAAAAACGCGCGTTTCGCGAACGTGTTAACCTAGTTCCTGTGAGCTTTCTCTACCTTTTCAACCATTTGCGCTTCCCTACTTGCCTACCATCACAGCGGTTCTGATTATCTGATATGCCCAGAAAAGTGGTAGTTTTGTCACCACGACTCACCACGACGGTAGGTCTCACCACGACGTGGTGATGGGTCCCATCACGGCGTCGTGGAGGTGGGCGTGGCCTGAGTACAAATGGCTATGGTGCTGTGCCACATTCGAAAGATTATCGAATTTCCATACATTGGAGTGCATCTGTCAACCCACGTTGGATACGGGTGGGCACGCGCGCGCACAGTCAATAATGAGCAACTGCCCCAGAACATTTGCACACACTTTATACAAAACAGCATGCCTAAAAAAGAAAAAAAAAGCTCATTCATTAGAGTGTAAAACTATGGAGGGGCGTTTCTGCGCACAAAAAAAATTTGTTCTTATAAACGATAGCAGAACGCTCCAATCGAAGTTATATGTACAGTTACTCTCAACTATCCATCCTCATCCCCCATGCAAGAAATGAGGTTCCTTCTTGGAGAAGTCACTGCGCTGTGAGTCAAAACAGGCCTTTACATGAATTCCCACTTTTTTCGCTGTCTTTGCATTTTTTTTCTTTGCGAGATAAGTCCTAACCAAAACTAAGTTGTAGTCTGATAGTGGGAAGTCGTGGCTACGTGATGAACAAGACAGGACTTCTTGACTTATTCCTCCAGGTTTTTGCTGGATATTTTACTTCGCCTTCGCATGGGTCAGGTCGTGACAATTTTCTGGTAGTCCTTGTTCTGGCATGATTA
>KN727006.1:0-13940 GCA_000816745.1 Ancylostoma duodenale
GTTTCCTCTGGCATCTTCGTCCTCACAACAATACAAACAAAAGGTGAGGATTTTTGAATGAGCGGTTTCGATTCTTTATATATTGACTAGCGCCCCTTCGGGACGCTAGAAAGTGAGGTGGGGCAGCCACTTGGGGCATATGCAAAGGCTTACTTGCCAAATCTCTAGAAAACTGATAAAGAAGCAGAACCAACCTTTAAATGGGTCCAAAGATGGAGTCCTCCTTATGAGCTGAGTATGAGTTTGAGAAGTCCGTTATCCACCGTATGGCGTATTCGTGCGTATTCCTCGGTGGACCCGTACATATTCTGACGTTCTCCACACCACTGGGCCACGGCGGGCCCTTTCTCCATCGGGGACACGTATCCTGGCGTTCTCCACACCACTGGGTCACGGCGGATCCTTCCTCCATTGGTGGACCAGCATTCGGTGTTTTCCTCACTATTAGGCCACACTGGACCCTTACTTCATCGGTGGACCCGTATCCTGGCGTTCCGCACACCACTGGGCCACGGCGGATCCTTTTTTCATCGGTGGACCCGTATCCTGACGTCTTCCTCACTGTTGGGCCACGACGGGTCCTTCCTCCATTGGTGGACCAGCATTCTGGTGTTTTCCTCACTATTAGGCTACACTGGACCCTTACTCCATCGGTGGACCCGTATCCTGACGTCTTCCTCACTGTTGGGCCACGGCAGATCCTTCCGCCATTGGTGGACCAATGACAGGCTGAGCTAACTGTAATGGCGGACCTGTATGTTGGTGTGCTCCACACTATTGGGCCACAATGGGCTCTTCAGCCAGGTCAACGGTCAACCCTTATTCTGGTGTTTTTCCTCACAGTTAGGCAAAACCGGACCTGGTCTCCATCGGCGAAGCTGTATCCTAGCGTTTTCACCACTTTGACCTCCGACACACCTGTTTTCTATCGGAGCACCCGTGCCCTCTGTAAATCTCGAGAGTAACGGTAAAGGCTTGGGAGTTATTCAGAAATTATGGCTAAGTATTTGTTGATTGGTTACACAATGTTATGCGCTGATATATTGAGGCTCTTACGCTGTGTGTTAGTGCAGAAAACGCTGCGAGAATCCAGCATAGGATTCGACAATAGCATCCACCGAATGAGGTGACTGCGTAGATCTAGCCTCTACTCAGCTTTCAAGACGCACCATTGCTCTGAATAGAGCAAAGCATCTTCTTCAGTGGAGATACTTAGAGCGTCCTAACAGTGGAATGCGAGATTTCCTGCTGCGTACATTGTGCAGCCTGAAAGCTTGTAAACACCCCCTCACTCCTATGCTGCGAGACCGCCAGCGAAGATGATGAAATCACTACCCCGTGCATGCAAGAGAGCCAGCAGTGACGTAATTGGCGGTCCCGAGACGAAGGTGCCTGCGTCCATGGAAATCGGCCATTTCGCCCCACAGTCTGCGCCTCAAGATTGCGGTGTCTATGAGTGCCGCCTCATATCTCTAGCCGCTCTAGCCCCTTTACGGCGCTTTGTTTAATAGATTTTTAAGTTTCGGGAACATGAATACACACTTCAAAAGAGGTGTTTGATGATGCATATCGTAACCCATCGATTCACATTCAGGCCTTGATAACGGCTCGTTGCAGAATCATTGGCCAATAGTAAGTGATCTTCAACAATCAGTAGGGCGCAACAGTGTAAGAAATAAATTAAAGACCATGTCCAGGTATAAAGACAAGATAATATGGGATTTATCTCATATATCAGTGTTGTGGTTGCCCGGTAGTCGTAGGTGAACAGTTTATTAGAAGAACCAGAATATAGGCGAGTGAAGCGTGTGAATAAGAAGAATACATACAGTGAGTGGGGTTTATATACCCCAAGAGGCTAGCTTCCAGAATATTCCAGAGTAGATCACAGCAGATCAGTAGTAGGTCAAACATCCTAGATCACCTCAAACACATAACAGTCAAGGTCCTACAACAATCAGATATCAGTGTTACAAGTATTACTACGTGGATTAGGGAACAGTCGCAAAACCCAAAGTGTAGATCGCTTAAAAAAGGTACGCCCTCAAGTTTCCTTGAAAACTTGAAATCTAATTCCATTTTATAGATCAATCAAGCAGTTCTGAATGTCCGCGGAAATCGTGTGTCGGCAAAGCTTCTTTTTTAATGTAAATGACTGACGACGAAAATGCAGTAAATGTCACCAGGATTGACCACCACGTTAGAGCAAAACAAAACCAGAAGAACAAGGAAAAAATCGAAAGATATCTGTGTTTAGCTTCCAGTTTTTGCACAACCTCACACAAAAACTAAACCAAAAGTTTCGGCCATCCGTTATGAAATACCAGTGGAATACTAGATCAATAGGAATAGATCAGCGAAGAGTTAGAAAATAGGCAAAAAAAGAACAAATGAATTTTAGACACTGTTGGAAACATTGATGGCATACAAGGCGACCGTGGAACCGTTGCAACAATTAAGATATGAAGAAACACCTTCTCCTCGTTGCACGTTAACGATCCCTCCTCCGCTTTTGATTTACCTTTGACTCAGTTAATTCATAACTCAATTTTTGCAACGGTTCCACGGTCGCCTTGTATGCCATCAATGTTTTTCAGCAGTGTTTAGAATTCAGTTGTTTTTTTTCTGCCTATTTTGGGGGAAGTGCCAGGGAACGACTCCACGGATGGGGGTTGGGTCTGCCCTGGCCCAGTAGTGGGAAGAACGCCAAGATACAGGACCACGAATGGAGAATGGGTTCGCCTTGGCCCAGTAGTGGGGAAAGCGCCAGGGTACGGGTAAACCGATGGGTCGGGTATGACTACATCTGCAGATGGGCGTGTCGTGCTTGCTCGTTTTCTTGTGATATTGGAACACATAGCACTGCTCCGGTCCTGGAATATCATATATGATAACGGGGTGGACTCCTTTCTGACTTACCTCTATTTCTCCGCGAAACAATCGCATAGGTTGTGGAGCTGTTGCTGGAGATTCCTAGAGCACTGGTGGGGGTGCTTGCACGGCCGCAACCGGAATCGCTTGGGCTGGAATCGAATACAGCTCATGGGGAAGCTGTAGCGGGTCCTGGAGCGCAGGAAGGACGTTGTGATGCCGGTGCAACTGCTCTGGATCCTAAAGAAAGAATGTGTTCTTGCTGTAGCACTAGGGAAAATTCAATAAACTTACCTGAGCGAGCAACATTGGCTGCAAAGTGCTGGACAAACTGCTGAACGGCGAGATTGAATAGGTATTCCGGAGCAGACATGCTTGACTATGGATGGCAGGATTTATTTTCAGTGTTTATATGTGGCTCTTATTATCACTTTATCGTTACAGTTCCCTCAAAGCACTGTTTTTGACCTTCTTGACCCTACGAATAGCTTTCGGAAAAACCGCAGGAAATGTCTCTCACATTCCATGCTTTGTGTGGGATTTCACACATTCTAGGTCAACATAGGTCGCGTAAATTTTCACATCTGTACATGTAATTATATTTTCCACACATTCTTTTGGATATTCGCAACAATGTCATTGTCATTTTCTGGATAAATCGCTGTAAGAAACATAAAAAGGGTGTATACAATGAGGTAACCTGACCTGTACTGCCAGCCGCAATTAGTGGGTGCGGCGCCCAATAGGTCCCAGCTCATGAGCTGCGCTGTCACTGTCACTTGCAGCTCCTGCAGCAGCGTTCCGCTGCGAGCGTCTCCGACTCCGCCCACTTCGGCATGCGGCGCGCGCGCCGCGCTTGCGTCGGCTTGCGTTCGCTTGCGTTCTGCGAAGAGGAAATTGCTCTTATTGGAAGAAATGCGGGAAAGTGAAGCCAAGAAAAGCATTTCAGTGCGATTTAGTATTGAACACAAAGTATTTAGCAAGTGTTCAACTCAAATTGAACCAGTATAAAAAAATAAAGGATAAAGTGGTCGGCCTTAATCAATCCCGTCACGAGGGCATTCGACTTCATCTGGATATCGTAGAGGCATTGAATGTGTATGTGCCCTGTACAGTGACTTGCGGGGGGCATCGGATAAACCAAGTCAGTGCTTCATTCTCGCAGACCCCTCTGGTACCAATTTACCGACCCCGGAGGGAAGAAAGGCTTGGTTGGCCTCGGGCGGGGTCGAATCATCGATCGTGTGCGTGCGCAGCTAGCCTCTTACAATTGCGCCACACGCGCCCAAATTGAACCAGTGTAGCCTAATAAATAGCCACATGAAAACCCTAAAATCTGCTCTTTCACTGACTGTCTCTATACTATCCCTTTATTTCCCGATGATTTTCGCCCCATTTTTTTGCATTTTTAGCTTTTGCCGCGTTGCGGCGTAGCGATCGCCACGCGCGGAGCTCGCGGGGGTGGGCGGAGGACGCACGCAGCTCAAGGCTTCTGCCTAGGGAGCTGCCAGTGACAGCGCAGCTCATGAGGTGGCAACTAGTGGGCGCCGCACCCACTAATTGCGGCTGGCGGTACAGATCCGGTTACCTCATTGCCGAATATATGAAAAGCAGAATGATGGGAAAGATCTCACCTAAGGATTGAGCTATCCAGATGAAATTTGGATGTGTTTTGCATCTATATGGGTGCTTGCTAACAACAGCTTATCTGGACAGAAACTAAATTCTATTGGCTTTACTAAGCTTGAACATCAATTTCCTCGGCTTCTTTTGATTTCGTCCAATATCTTCACTAGCAATTCGTGAGAAAAATGGAGAGTTGATTGAGCACATAATTGGCTATTTTTTCCGCCAGATGTCATTCCTGCACTGACCTTAAGATATCATCGTCATAATCGTGTTCAGCGTTTCAGAAAACCTCAGTAGACATGTCCTTGCCCGTCTCAGAGCGACAGCAGAAAACCAACAAAATAAGTAAATCAAAAAATTATGCTTTGGGTAGAATGGTTGTCATATTCTCTGACAACTGTGCAGCACGAACGCAGTCCGAACGACGTAATGGTTCGGTTAGAACCGCTAGCAGCAACGGTTGACAGTTGCGGCCATCCTCTCCTCCATTGCTGCTCAAGCTTTCGTCCCCTTAGCAGCAATGAAGGGGAGGATGGCAGCAACTGTCAAGCGTTGCTGCTAGCGTTTCTAACCAAACCATTACGTCGTTCGGGCTGCGTTCGTGCTGCACAGTTATCAGAGTTCGCGTTCAGAGTATTGAAGAACCCCGGTAGACGTGTTCCCACTGATCCCTGGGCAAAAAGTGGAAAAAATCAATACCCTCTGTATAATAAATAGTGAAGCTATTACGAAATTACCGTGTGTCGTCGGGCGGTGTCTGTGTGAAGTCAGGTGACCTCCTGCACGAGAGCGGTCGAGGGATGCCGATTTTCTTTCATTTTACAATACCGGTAACTCCTTTCGTTTGAACAACCTGGATAATGTATCAAAACAGTGGGTGAAGGGTTCGTGAGAGGTTTAGTGGAGTCCAGATGGTTGTTCTCGTGCTCCACCTGTCGTTGCTCCGGCGCATGACGCGTCCTGCCCATCTGCGTTTCGCGGATACCATGCATTGACGGGTATCTGATTTTTGAGTATATCCTTAAATAGTTACTGCTGATGCATAGCTTCCACTGCTTCCATCTACTCGTTCCCAGGAGACATCTTTCCAAGGCCCTGTACATGCTTCATTAGCGGTAGCGCAGAGCCGGGAGTACCGTCGCATCAAAATACAGGGTGAGTACAAATTATTGGTGCGTGGTTTTTTAAGACCCAATCAGGTGTGTTTCAACAAATGCAAAGGCCATGTTGTGGGTATGTTTGCTGGAGCGACACCGTATACAACGAAAATGTTGCAGAGTGACCTCTTTCCTGTTCTGTGGAGACTTGGTAAAGCTTTCAGCTCAGACCACCCCTGACACGCAAGTTTTATCTTAGAAGATATTTTCAATACTTTTCAGGGACGAACTTCTGTTCCAACCCATGTATGACTGCAGACCTTGCCCACTAACATATCCAAAGCGGAGCTTATAAGAGTGCAAATGAAATGAGTTAGAGGGACAATCCCTATGAGCCAAAATTCAAGGAAATCACCTGTGAAACCACTTTTGAACGAATTTATCCTTGTAAACTGGGGATCAACGAGTTTGCAAAAACCAATTTTCTTTGGTAGAATTGGGAGTCTTTTCTTCGTCGTCCAATTTCGCTTTTCTTCGTCGTCCAATTTTGCCTGTCAGGTCATTCATCATATTTCTCGTCTCAAATAAACGTAGCTGTCGATTTTCTGCGGGGGAATTCCATCGAGCTGCACTGTTCGGGATACGCAGCTTTCTGTCGTACAGTTCGATAGTTTTTCAAGATCGGCTATTTATAAACCTTGGCCGACTTGAGATTCGTATTGTTATGTTGAACTGCATGCCAGATTAATAGTCAATATACTCAATAACGGTCAACGCTTCGGAGCTATCTCTTTCTTCAGGGCCTAACATGGGTTAAACAACTCGTTGAAGGTGCCCCATCAAGTGCATTAGCAATCAAGCCAAATGTTCTAAATCTCATTTTTCGATCGCCGGAAGAAAGGCCTTCTAGTACTAGAAACGTGTACACAAGTAGGGCACTGATGGTGACTAGTGAGGTGACCGCTTGCTCCTCGTCAGTGCTTGCGAGCAATGAAGATTTACTGCTCGACCACGACTTGATCATAACTGACAAAGATCTACTAGGTTGGGCAATAAGTTAGTGCGGTTTTCTAAGCATTCAGTGTATTTCTACGAGGTGGACCAGTTGAATTTAGGTTTTTCTTGAAGCTAATTTCTGCAGCACTTCTTCTTCACATCTACATAGAGCGAGTCCTTGCGAAAAATCGTCTCATAACTACGAACTGTGCGTACAGAACAAGGTGCATCCCCCAGCCTAAAATCGATCTCTCTGAAGCAGACATCCACTTCTGCGCTGTCCAATGGCTTTCCTCTTAGACGCTGTTAACATCCCCAACAGCTTGAACTGCATTTGTTCCACTATTGCAGTGGAACAGTTTGAGGTGTCGGAGATGTATACTCTTGTCGAATTGGAGGGTCAGTTTCATGCGACATAAAATGAGAAGTGGCGGAGTCTGGGGAAAATGTTATAATATTCGTAAAGAGCAAAACAAAAGCTACAAGATTACCTATGATAGGCTATCAAAATTACTTCCCATCCTCGTAAAAAACTGAGTTGAAAAGAAGCTTCTTCTTCTTCTTCCCAGCCACTTTCACAAGAGTTGGGGTCGGCGTTCCTCGTGTGGGTGCGCCATTTTCTTCGACTGAAAGCGACCTCGTCCTTGAGCTTCAGTAACCGCATGTCCTCCTCTTTCCTGTCTAGCCATCGGGTTTTCGGTCTTCCTCTCGGTCTACCTCCGTCCACGGTGATGTTCATGGTTGATTTCGCAACAGAACCGTCGTCACTTCTCAGCACGTGACCGTACCAAACGTAGCCGAGCCTCATGCATTCTCATCGCGATCGGCACCACTCGAACATCAATCGCACATCCTCGTTTCGGACTCTGTCAAGTCGCGTGAGCCCCTGCGTCCAGCGGCATTCTCATTTCCATTGTATGGAGAGTTTGCTCGTGTTTCAAAGTGGTCGGCCAGCATTCCGCTCCATACAATGCTACAGGCCGTACAACTGTGTGATATGTCTTCAATCTCAACTTCAGCGGGACCTTCCTATCGCACATGACTCCTGTTACCTGCCTCCGCTTAATCCATGCAGCGTTTGGTCGGCACTCAGCTTCAACTAGAGTGGTACCGTCAGCGGAGATACGGGATCCGAGGTACTTGAAAGCAGAGACATTCGGAAGTTCGGTGTTATCAACGAAGATTGTACCGGGCGTTTGTTCTGCGCATTCAAAATACTCTGTCTTGTTGATGTTGAGCCTCATCCCCTACTGTTCCAGTCAACCTCTCCAAGCCTGCACTTTTTGCTGGAGTTCCTCTCGAGTGCTCGTAGCAATCATCACGTCGTCCGCATAGAGGAGCGTCCATGGTGCCCTTGATTGGAGGTCGCTCGATATCGTATCCATGCAGAGGATAAAGAGAAGGGTGACAGCGCAGAACCTTGACGAACTACCACACGAACTTCAAACGGTGGTAATGTCCCTGCAGCACATCTGACTGAGCTCGAAACATTCCTGGAGAGAAGCTGAATCTACCTGACGTATTCTTCCGGGACCCCGTGAGCAAGTAATCAGATCCAGATGAGTTCACGTGGTACGCTGTCGAAAGCTTTCTCGAGATCGAGAAAGGCTAAGTGCACGGTCTTCTTCTTCTCTCGATGCTTCTCAGTCAGCAGCCGGACTGCGTGAATTGCGTCGGTTGTGCTACAGTCCTTGACGAACCCACACTGATTCCGTGTAACCTCATGGATGTCGCGAAGTCGTCTGTCCAGAACCCGCTCGAAGATTTTTATCGTATGACACGACAGCCTAATTGGTCGTTGTGCAATCTGCGATGTCTCCCTTCCAAATAGGTACTGTGGTGCTGGTCGTCCAGGAGTTGGGCAGTTTTCCCTCAGCTATTATTTCATTGGAGAAAAAAGAAAGCCAACGGGTTCTTGCACCTCCTGCTATCTTCCAGATTTCAGATGGCAGATTATCTGGGCCGGGTGAGTTTCCGTTCTTCATCCTCATTAGAGCAGCCACAACCTCTTCCTCTTCGATCTGTGGTACTGGCCCTGACACAGGATATACTGTTGGCATCGGCGGGTGGGAGAACTCCTCATTGCACGTAGCATGATAGTGTTCGCTCCACCGGCTGAGTATGTCAGGTAGGCGATGGAGTAGACGTCCTTTATTGTCTTTAATCTGCATAACATGCCCGAGATCTTCTGTTGCACGTTGTCGTGCCTTGGCCATACGGTAGATCTTCCTTTCTCCCTCGGCCCTATTTAACTCCTCATATAGGGCTCTGTATTGTGCCGCCTATGCAGCTGCAACTGTTTTCTTCGCTTCGGACTTCGCTTCTCTTTACTCCCGCATGTTGTCTTCAGACCTCTGTCTCAGCCACTTCTTGTACGCATCCTTCATCCTTCTTCTTCTTCTTCTTCACGAGAACCTGGACCTCCTCAGGCCACCACCAGGTTTACTTGTAAATGAAGCTCCGTCCTGGTTTGGTAGTACCAAGGAGTTCGCGTGCTCCCTCGGTTATTGTCCGCTCCAGTAACGACCACTTCACGTGTACGTCTCCAGTAGTGGTGGTCCTGGTTGCAGTCTTGACCAACGTCTCTAACACCGTCTTGTGTTCGACCAATTTCCATCACTTTATTCGTTCCGACGAAACTTGTGGTAGTCTCGGGCGCCGATGTTGGAGGCGCATGTCCATAACAAGGAGGTGGTGTTGTGGTGCGATGTTATCCGGGGTATCACTTTGGCATCGACGACGTTCTTCAGGTCCTTGCGACGCACGAGGATGTAGTCGATTCGTGTTGTGCGGCCTCCACTGCGGAACGTAATGAGATGCTCATCCTTCTTCTTGAAAAACGTGTTCGCTACAGCCAAATTCGCAGCTTCGGCATGGTCAAGGAGCATCGCTCCTTCCTCGTTTCGTGTGCCATGGCCGTGTCCGCCATGCCATCTCTCGAAAGCTTCTCTCGCGGACCCGACGTGCCCATTAAAGTCTCCACCGATGATTACGTTTTCGTCTTCATCGAAGCCCGGCAGGAGTACTTTGAAATCGTGGTAGAAGCATTCCTTCGTGGCATCAGAGCATCCGCATTGTGGTGCGTAAGCGGAAACAATCCTCCTCCTTCTTGTCAGCACGTTGTTTCCTGCGGTCATCTTGATGGACACCAGGTGGTCGTAAACGCGTTGGAGGCTGGTGACGAAGTCTCGATAGCCTTCGTTGACAATGATCCCAACACCATTGCGGCTAGATGTTGTGCCATGGTATATGAGCTTATATACATCGCCGATATCGCGTGACTTTGCCCACTTCCACTTCGTCTGTTGTACACAGGCGATATCAACTCTCCGCTTCTTCAGCGTGCAAATTCACGGCTTCTTCCTGTTAACATCCCGATGTTGATTGGCGCTAGCCGGATCGTGGTGTACTTCCGCTCTTTCGAGTGGCCTTTGACGGCCAATAGTCCTTGCCTACTTTTCGCAACACCCGGACTATAGTGGTGAAGCGCGTCGCCTCCGGGGGATGCCCTAGCATTATTCGAAACTCCTTGAATTGAACTAATCATGGTTTTATTCTGACGCGACATGTTGTTCATCGGCCGACTTGTCGCAAAGCCTGAGGCCGGAATCGCAAGAGGGGAGGGGTTGCCTCCCATGGACAAGGGACTTATTTGCTAGAGGCGGCCCCAAATCGCCTCTCATGTGCTTCCCAGTCGTTAGAATGCGGGCTTTTGATAGGACCCGGTGTGCAGGATATGGCCTACAAGTAAGCACTTGCACACACCTACACCCGTGAGTGCATGTTCACACCCACATGCCGGCCATACGAATCGAGTCCAACACTGCAGAACTAAGAAGTCCATCCCTTAGATCGACCCGCGTCGCAGGGCAAGCGCGTGGCTGCTTTTGGTCCGCGACACACCACACCACCACATAACACCCTATCCGCCACCCGAGGTCGCGCCACGTAACCTCGCAGCAAATCGGCTGGGATCCTTCAGGTGAAGGAGGTCCGTGGTGAGCTGAAAAGAAACGCACGAATTTATTGCCCAACCTAATAGGTAAGAGGCAAGCTAGTTAGTGATCGATAAGCATTCATCTTCGCGGTTCATTGGTTTCCTGTGCTAGTATATTGACTCGGCCTTCGGAATCAACGTTATCTCCTGCATCGTCAACATTAATAGCTAAGGGTACCACCAAAAAGACGCCTACAACGTATGAGAGCTCAAGGAGGCGTTTGATGGATACCACATTCGAGGTAAGCATTGTAGCTCAAAGATTTCATGCAACAAGTAAGTAAGAACGCTACAAACGGCCGCCTCGAAGGTGGACCAATTCACACAATTCACGGTATCATCCTCTGCGCTTGTAATAATCAACTCGGTGCCACTTAGGTGAAACCTAGGTGGCAGCTTTGAGAAAACAGAAGGTCCTAGATCGGAGGAATTCGCCAAAGTTTTGATTTCTGCTTCGTACTAATACCTTCGTAGGGACATCGTCTAACACCCAGTTGGCACTTCGATATTTCTGGTGCCTACATGATCCCGAGTTGGGAGTTAGTTGGGTGCCGCCTTAGAGGCAGGACCCACCGAAGTTCTGCTCTCTCAGATTTTGCTGTATTCCTAGGCTTAGCGCTATAGTAAAAACGATGGCAGTGTTCAATCTTGTCAAATCCTAGGGAAAAGGCGGTTTTCATTGTCACCAGTTTAGCAGATTCGCAAAGGATGGCCTAGTTACCCGTGTGTGAAGTGGAAGAAGGTGGGAATGAAAACAGGGCCCGTAAAAAACAATCCTTCATCCGACCATTCAATGCCGAGTTGAGCGGTTGGACGAGTTTTCCGAAATGAAACCACCTTCAATTGAGTATTGATTGATTGGATTCTCAAATTTCGAGATATTTCCCCTTTTCCCACCACTGAGCGCCGTTGCCGAGAGAACGCGCAAGTGTTCGGTGGTGGGAAATTGAAATCTTCGCGAAAATCTACCCACGGGGCAATTATACCCAGAAGCGGATGACATGCTGTGCAAGCGATGTTGGTTGGTACCGCACCCCATCCTTGTTCGATTCGTCTCATTCGTATCTGACCGGAACGAACTCTCCTCCATCGTTTATATACCGATGCTAGGCGTTACCGGTTCGAAACATGTCAGTTCGAAAAAATTGAACCATTTACGCGAAGCACTTCATGTTAATCGGTCATCATACCCGTAAACTCAGAGTTGAGCTTCAAGTAGCTCGAGAGGTGCTTATCGGCCTCTCCTATGCTGGTAACGCTATTTCTTCAATTCTCTGACCAGTTAACCCAGAGTTGACCACTTGCTCAACACCGAGTTCATTTTTCTACTCAACTCCGATGATATCACTATAAACTCGGTGTTCAGCTTCATATCCTGATACATATGAGATCAGTGGACATTCAACTGAGCTAGCTTAACTCTGAGTTGACGTTTCAGTTGAGTTCACTTGAAGTTTAGGGGGATTTACTACAGGCCCAGGTACTATCATAAGGGAAGAGGGAAATTGTAAACAAAAATACCCATTCATTACATGCTACAACTCATCCCCTTTGAAATGTTGAAGTACATGTAGACTCTTATTTCTTACGAACGCTGATACCTACGACGGAGCACCTTTCGTGGAATTGTTGACACCATTGCTAAGTGTCCAAAACGATCAAAATCTCGGGCACGAAAATTTCCGTGGGTGCTGCCTTTAAAGTGCTTATCTGGTGGGTGGCATTTGGTTAAAAAGTAGACACAGGATACGAGAGCGATGAGAGGGTGTGCTAGACGAGAGGTCCAACCTGGTGGCATACATGTTCCAGGTGCCGGTGAGTAGGGAGCTTTAACGGCAAATATTACAGGTGCGCCAAAGGGAGCGTCTAGCACAGTTGTGGGGGTGCGCCGCTTCCGAAAGTGATGTAGGGAATGCTCAAAAGAGTGCACAAGTAAGGCCACTGTAACTCTCTTCCTCCTCCGCTAATTGCTGCCGAAAAACCCCGGTCCGAGGTATAAACTTAGACACTCCACCGCCCCTTGCGGTGCACTACACCGCCAGGACCGTCACACCATCCTGCAAATGCGGTATGATGTACGCTGCTGGCGGTGTAGGGGCGGTGAAGCCACTGCTCCTGGCGGTGTGGCAGCGGACGGACGCCACTTTCAGCAGGGTGGTAGTGGGCAGACACTGTACTCGTGGTTTTGTGAGAGCAGATTTCGACACGCAAAAGGGCTCGATTTTGTTGAAATGGCGTTGAGGAAAAATTGTAAACGGTTCTGTACACCCATCGGCACTGAAGCTGCATTTTCGTTTCTCAGAACATGTGGAAATTAGGGGACGGACGCAGTTATAGTCGTGAGACTCGTTGTCACTCTCCGTTGGCGTCCTATCGATGCCTATCACTATAGAACGCATAAAAACAGAGAAGCAAGGTAATCCTGGAGCTTTTCATAGTTTTCGGTCCTTCGTACTCTTTCTGCCCCGAGCGGGACTCGAACCCACCTACCTCACTTATTTACTTTGAAGTCGAATGATTAGGAGTCCACTGCTTTATCCACTCGGCCATCCGTGCTGATGCCCCTCGTTATTTCGACCCTCATCATTTTAAACTATACTAATGGAGTGGTACCACTGACATTAGAATACAACTATCCACCCACTGGGGTAAATGCATCCTCTTATAGTTGGTATCATCACAGAACTGTAGCTTCGCGCACTTATGAAGGACGGTGCCAGAGCCCATGGGAATTAGGCCTTTCTACTTCTCTTGCTAGAGTTTTTCAAGAAATGCCACTTTCTAGATTCCAGACCGTTCCAGAAAAATGAGACCACTTTTTGGTAAATAAGGATCTACTTGAAACAATAAAGCAGAGGATCAGTAATTGGTGAACCTTTCCTTCCAAGTAGAATAATCAAATCGGTTTTGAACCATACTACCAGTTATATACAGCACGCGATACGACTAAAATTTATATGTACAAATCTTCCCTTCTACATTTTATTTCCAGAATAGGTTTTGTAAAATTGTCATGGGCAGCGATTGCATCCCTGCTCATTTGTCGTGGAAGCTTTAGAAGGCCTTCAATTTCAACAGATGAATCTCATCCTGCTATGTTCTTGTGTTCTGGGTTTATGGCGCATATAACTTCAAGAGAAGCAGACAATGTTATGTTTGCATCAACTTTTGCTAGAAGGGAGCAAGGCTATGCAAGCACACTATTGCACCTAGTTTACTTTTGGAAGTTTCATCTCCTGCACATTTTGTGTGCACTCAGTCCAAATCTAAGACTGCGTTCATACTAGGCGGTGAGAAATCGGTCGTTACCGACGGTGTTTTTTCGGCGAGCAAAAATACGCTCATCCCAT
>KN727006.1:15003-26774 GCA_000816745.1 Ancylostoma duodenale
CCGTCTGCCCCGCCTGTCGATATGCATCTTTTATTCACCAACCGCCCTCACCGTCGGTCGAGTATGAACGCAGTCTAAGCCTGCATTCAATAGGATTTGATGAACGGCTGTTACGGCAGTGGCACAACTCTTGACCTTTCACCTTGATTTCCTGACATTCACCAGAAATAGAGATGGTAAAGTTTTTAGGATAAAACTTCGACACCAATTTGAATGGGTGCAAGATCAGAATAGGAGAATCCGCTGCAAAATAGTTTGATCAACTTTGTCAATCCTTTCAATTTTTTTTGCGAATTGCGACATTCAAATGATGTTGCTCCATAAATTTCCGATTATTGCGGACAACTCCTGTGACGTATTTTTTTTCCAGCAACACACTGTGGCACTATAGTACTACTCATACCGCCATAACAGTTTAAAATCACTTTATGTTCCCCGTGACGTAGTGAACGAACATGCTTAAGTTGCTGCTATACTCCTGCACGTGGGATATAGCACCAGCATTGCCGTCGCCGGCGAACATCGGCCAACTACTTGCCACCGGAGCCCAGATTAACAATTACTTTGTCGCGGTCGTCAACGACGGCGACTGTATGTAAATCCCCAACCTGCAACGCAATGTAAATAACCATCACTGGCGACTGCGGCGACATCCTGCCCACAGTTGACGGGCACTGTTGCCGCACTCGCCAGCGACGTATGGTGCTGTAGACCTCTTAGAGTTTAGGTAGACTTATCTATTGTGCTGGTGTCGGGGCGGAGGACAGCGGTTCTGCTGCTGTGAGGGCGGTGGTTATCTATTCTGCTACTGTAGCCGCGGTCCTCACTTATTCTGCAACGCAAGGGGCGGTAGTAGGTGTGTTGTGACTTTTCAAGGATTTTATTCCGCCGCTATCAGGGCGGTGGACGTTATAGTGCATCGCAAGGGGCGGTCGTGTGTCTGAGAAAGTAGTGAGATCGGTCCCTGTTTTTTTTGGGTCGCATTTTTCCTATTCTCCCTCCCTTTCTTCCTCACTCCTCCTTTCTTCGACCCGTCAGTGTTTTTTATTTTATTTTAGTTGTTCCTTTGTCGTTTCTTGTACTGGTCACCTTCTCCAGCCAGACTTTGTTCATCTAGGCCTGTTGAGGCAGAAGGGGCCTCCATTCTGCTCCAACAAGGCCATCTGTATCGACCCATTCACCTTTGTTTGTAGGCATTGCATACTCTAACATAAATATTACCGGCCTGTGCTTAGCTCGTCTCGCATCCGTTGTTTGTTCCTCTCTGCTGAGCATGCCACTCTCGCAGGTGTGGATCCGTGCGTGACATTATCGCCACCACTGAATGCCCGCGCACCTTTATCGCACCGCTGGACCCGATTCTAGGCGTTTTCCCACTTTTCGATGCCGGTGCACCTTCACCACACCGTTGAATCCGATTGTAGGAGTTTCCCCTCTTTTCGGCGCCGGCGCTCCCCTATCACAGTAGTGGACCCGTCCCCCCCCCCCACCTATTGGCGTCGGGGCGCCACTATTGCAGTTGTGGGCACGTCCAGCGACGTTTCGCTTCTACTGCCAGCGCATCGTTTTTATAACAGTGACCTGTTTCCTACCATTCCCCGCGATGTGATGTATGCCATGGATCCTACAGAAAATTTGCGGCCAATGGACTTGAATTCCCGGGTTAGGGCGACAATTAGTCGGAACAAACGTCCAGTCCAAAACCTGGGATCTGCGACATTTATTTTTCTATTTTAGTGAGGAGATGGCGGGGCACGGGTTCAATGCTGTGATAAGGGTGCTCCGACATAAGGTGCGTCGGCGTGCCAAACTGGTAATGGCGCAAAAAGTCGGGCCAGTGTTGTGAAAGAGGTGCGCTGGCGCCCAAAAGGGCTGATAGTTGTTGTTGTTCCGACCAACACACTGGGTTCTCTCCTGCGTTTTAGTGCTTTGGTGCCCAACGGGGTAAACGACAGATTCATCGATGAGGGCAGGGTGCGTGCGCCAGCGAGCTGGAGAAGGAAAACGCCAGGAGAGGGGTCCACTGTTGCGTGCGCCGGAACGTAACAGTGGGAGAATGCCTGCAGATGGATCCACTGATGGAAGGGGGGTGCGCTGACGCCCAGTGATGAGAAAACATCAAAGACGGTAGAAACGTCTGTGATAGATAGCCCTCCGCAAAAGATTCGCTTTTTTTGCGCTAGCATTCATTTGTGCTCATTTTCTTTTAAAGGCGGAACACACGGAAAGTTTCTTGTCCAAAATTTTGATTGCTTCGGATACATAGCAGTTGTCTCAAAAATTCTACTAAAGTTGCGCCCACGTGAACATCAGCATTCTCAGGATATAAAGAGATAAGGTGTGTTCCAGATTTCCTACGTTGCATGAAATGAATGACTTGTCACAATCACTCTCCTTATAAAAGCGCTTGTTTTCATTTCCACCTACTTCCATTTCGAGGCTGGGCAACTCGGCCGTTCTCCGCAAACAGGCTAAAATGATGGCAATGGAAACCGCCTTTTTTGTAGGATCTGAAAAAAAAACTAAACACAATGTTTGTTTTATTGTGGAGCTCAACCAAGGGACATAGTAAAATCTGTGAGGGCAAAATTGCCATGCGTGCTATCTTTGAGCTTTTCTTCAATCCTTGCTCTGTTTCGTATTCTCATTTGTGTCTGAACCAACCAATTCTGCCTCCCATTTATAGATATATCAGTTGGGTTATCTCAACAGCTCATCATCAGCTGGGCTCAAACAAATTGCAAATTCTTAATCACGCATCAACGTGTAAAGCTAATTTCCGATTCAATGATACTACCTACTCTTTTTGTGACATTTCTTAGGGCAAAATGGAGTTGGGGGGGGGGGGGCACTTGGTATAAGTCGATAATATGACCTGTCCTGCACGTTAAGACTTGTTTGCATTACAGGTAACTACTGCACGTTAAGAGATCCAACAGGTAAGAGCGTTCTGGACATGTCAGCTAACAAGTCTGAACGTACAGGACAGGTCATATTATCGACTTATACCAAGTGCCCCCTCCTTCCAACTCCATTTTACCCCATTTCTTACATGCCCATGAACCCGTTATGAACAGCCACTCCTAACTCTGCACAGGAGTATCTTCCACACGGCTTTAGTACTTGTGAACAATACAGTGTAACCAATGCCGTGCTAATAATCACCTGGAATGATTCAAGCTTTGCGTAATTGAGATACTACAACTGATGAGCTCCTGCATGCTCACATGGGCAGAAAGTGGAATTGGTCAACTGAGACACGAATGAGCGCATAGCGCACCCCTACTCCATCGGCAGACTTGCATCTTGTTGTTTTCTCCACTACTGGGCCATGCCGGACCCTTTCTCACCTGTGGAACCGTATCCTACTGTTTCCTCCATTATTGGGCCGCGCCGCACCCAGTCTCGATCGGAGAACCTGTACTCTGCCATTTTGTTCACTACATATTGGGCCAGGGCGGACCTATTCTCCATCCTTGGGCCTACATCCTGACGTTTTCATCACTGGGCCACCGGCGGATACTTCTTCATCTTGGACCCGTATCTTGCCGTTTTCTCCACTGTTGGGTCGCGGCGGACCCAATCCCCATCCGTGGTCCTGTATCCTGGCGTTTTCTCCACTATTATTTTCTCCACTATTGAGCCACACTGGATCTGATCCGTCGGAGAACCCGTACCCTAGCGTTTCCCCATTATTGGGCCACGATAGATCCGATCCCCATCCGTGGATTCCTACCCTGGCGTTTCCCCACTAATGGGCCCCTTCGGACACATTCTCCATCCATTGACCCGTATTCTGGCGTTTTTCTCTTTGTTATTTTCTCCACTATTGAGCCACGCTGGACCTGATCCACCAGAGAACCCGTATCCTTGTGTTTTCCCTACCATTGGGCGTCATCAGTGCACCAGCACTCTTTTTAACTCTTGTAAATCTCGAGAATAATGGAAGATAATTTGGAAATATTCAGAAAGTTTGGTCGATTGCACAAGCGGTTTCAGGGAATAGTCACAGCAACTTAAGAAGAGGCGTTCTTCCCTCGTTCATCCTGTGTATTCGATTGTACTGCCTTCTTAAAAATAAAGACGAATAATGCTAATGCTACATAATCCCCATGGGACCTCAATGAGGGTGCGCAAAGAACATACACTACGTGAGGATACCGAGTGAATCAAAGTGAAGATACTGAGTGAGTCCGCTACGGACCCCTCTACAGCATGCTCCCATCTCTTCGAGATGGTTATCATACAGTGTTCCAAAGTTGAATGGAGTCAATAAGAAAGCTCCAGCAGAGCGGCTGATCTGCTCCGTACATTGCTGCTATGCAACGTCAAGTCGTTGTAAACACTATCTTGCGACCACGGAGGGCTCGAGACAGCTAGACGCTGGTCCCACCACGAAATCCTAAATGCGCCCGACTTCCACTGCGCCTATGCATCTATGAGGAAACATCGGCCGAGTGCTCCGTCAGCTTCGCATCTTCGCAAGCACTGTCTCTAACTGGGCCCCATGATGAAAGCATGCGCGTGCTACTCCCCCCACCGCAATCAACTGCCACTCCCTCCACCGCTTGCGCTTCAGAAAATTTTGTTGCACTACCATGATTTATATTATGTTGGTGCGGAATTAATTGCCGAAATGAACACTCCAGTTCAAAGTGTTATAACTCGTCTTAAACACAACCTTCTTCATCAATTTAATACCCATTGAATTCGCAAAATCTCCCCTAACAATATAGTTGGGAACGGCATGCCTCTACTATGAAATCTGAGATCGCAAAAAATCTAAAAACTTTTGGAAGGCGATTTCGGCGTGCTCTAGATCAGCGGTCCGCTGCTCTCGCAGATTTGCATCTGGGACTCGGAAAAACTGATATTCAGTAAGTGAAGGTCTGGGAATAAGGAAAATATGTGAGAAATTCGATGCCGTTTTGCGCCAGTTTTTGCCGGGTGAGTTTTCAAGTGAGGGGCTTAGCGGTACCTTGGAGCAGGGAAAACCAGCTTTTGTTCACCACTACCAACCATATATACAGCAGATTTCCGGACATCAGCTCAAAATTACAATAGTAGGACACTGCTGTCAACGCCTGACTAGGTTCGAAGAGGCTGCAGTCAATCGTACCCTTACAGCACCACCAAACTCCTGACGCGACCTCCCTAGAAGGAAGATCTAAATTAGGAAAACTTAGAAGTGGGAAATCGTCTCCACCCATACCCATTCGCATTTCTTGTTATCGTACAGAAACCGAGCTTTATGCACAGTACTTGCAAGATCTAGAAAATAGTCGTTTTCGAGCAAAAAATTAAGTTAGAAAAGATGTCACACCAGGTAAGACGCTGGCCACCAGTCAGATCGTGTGGTGTTCACGTCCGCACCTTTCTTACCCTGTTGATTGAAGTCAGATGTAGTGAAACTGCAGTATAGTGAGCATCCATGCCTGCTCTGATCGTCCGGATGTTGGGATCCGGTTTAGGTTCCTTGGCTGTCCTCAGCGCTTTATCGTCCAGCGACATCCGGGGACCGCGACCGTTGTTACATTTGAGTTTAAAATCGTAGGAAGAAAACTACGGGAACCCCTAGCTCACTGTCCATTGGGAAGATGATTCCAATCTAAAAGAAATGCAAGATTACCGGACATCTCCGGTTCAAAGTCGTAAAGTTTGAAGTCACTAACTACGATCACCCAAGAATCGTATCGGCTAATAATTTTTTCGCGGCTCTACAAAAAGGTACTAGAAAGAGCTAGCCAGAATATTCAAGAGGCTTTTGAAAGAAGAGGAAAAAGACTTTTAGGTGGCCACACAAGTTAGCTTGAAGTTACTCAAATTCTGCAGAAGAGCGCATATCTGCGCATATCCCAGAACCTGCGCATATCGTCTTTATCTGCGCATATCCCGAAACGGCAATTAATTTCGCACCAACCTAATATAAGAGGATAGAAGTGATTTGAAATGATCATCCGCACTGAACTGGTCAGAGCCAATTGATCGCAGAGATTACTCTGACGTTCATTGACGATAGATCTGGCGAGGCTTGTTTGGTAACCTCGCAGACGAACTTGCCAACTGTATCACAAGACTTGCCAATTGTATCACCACACGAATCTTGCCCATTGTATCGTCAAACAAAAGGTTATCAACCGTGCAAAATTCCACCACCTTCAGGAGTCGTACCATGATACCAATCTTCAGAGTCCGCCGCCTTACCAGCTGAGCCATCCGGATCGACACCTTCAATGGTCAAGCCTCCTGCTAACAATAAGAATGAAATCAAATCCTTATCAGAACACCCGTAAAATGTTTCGCCACATAAACCTAGCCATTTGTATCGCCAAGCAAACCTTGTCAAATGTACCGTCAACAGATTCTCTTGCCTTTTGTATTGCTAAACAGGCTCTTCACTCATTCTCCCGTAAATCATATTGTCAAGCATAATTTTATCCCGTAAAACGTATTGCCGAACAGCGGTGGACTCCACGGGACGTTAAGCGCACGACAGGAAGACCACCGACCCGGTGGTTAGACTTCTTCGAGAAGTCCTTCAAGGATAGATGCGATGCTATCTGTGTCCCCCGAACGGACATAATCCAGAACAACTCTGGCTCGCGAGAGGGACAAATAGAAGGATTGCTGGAGCCCGCTCGGTATACCGACGGGAGTCAAAGTGATTAAGGTGAGCTTTGTTGGATCTTAAGTGCTTTGTTGGAATTTCCGATGGCAGTATCATATCCTATGCCTACACGTTATGAAAAGAAAAAAAAACTTACATCAAACGCTACATAATTTATACTGATTCATTAATAATTACACAGGAATGACGACATATGAAACAACGAGAAATATACAGAACAAAACACGCATCCCATAAATGTTCCACAAACGTATCTGTAGAACATCATTTCCATATACGATGAGCGAAGATAGCCGCGCGTTTTTCGCGGAATCAATAAGCACGCGATGAGGTCGCGCAGCGCAGCACTGGAATCGCCGCCATGGAAACAAATAACGGTTTTCCCGATATTTGTTAAGTTTTCCTGATAATTGGCATCAAACATGATTAGAAACTACAAAGAAAACCACGATTTGCTATTACGGTCGCGATTTAGGCTTAGGCGCCGCGATTGGCATGGCCGCGTAGCGTACTCCGAGTCCGCGGAAAACGCACGGCTATCGACTCTCACCGTACATCATAAGCTGCTCAAATGCAGCAAACTATCACAAGTATAATACTACGAAAGACGAAGAACTCATAAATTGACAGAACTATGAGAGCATATCAGAATATACATAAACTTAGAAGAATTATCCTGTTGCGGATAACTCGTGTAAAGGGGTTGTAGACGACGGACAGTAGGGCGATAGTTGCCGATTTCCTGCGGATCTCCCTTCTTGTATAGCAGCACAGTCCTACTGGTCTTCCAGTGGTTGGGTACCTTGCACCCCGACAGGTATCGGGTGAAAAGCCTAGCCTATGTGTTGTGAGCCTGATAAGAGTTGTTGGTAGGTTCCTCAGATGTTTTGGTCAAACTCTGTCGTGGCTCGGAGCTGTACGATTCTTAACTGACTTGGTGGCATGTCGTATTTCGGAAGGGAGAACCGATGAGACGATATATTCGTCCCCTCTAAGATGACATGGAGAGAAGAGGATTTGGCTATTGAGGAGATCCGAATATAAGTCGTGGATGACCTCCTCCATTACTCGTTTTGATGAAGAAATTATTCCATCTGGACGCCGGAACATGCGGTCTTGCGATTGGCGAAGTCTCGGCGGGCGTTGCGAATCCTTTTCCTACCTCTGCGGCTTCGGCCAAGATTGCTGCTCTTCTCTCTTCAAGATCTTCAATTATCGCTTCTCTGCACCGTCTTGCGAGCACGGACGTTAGCTGGTAGTGGCCTGTTCCTCTCGCGGCTCCATGCTGGCGCATCATCATGAGGTTGTCGCATGACGTCTCTTGGTGGAGCTTCCTCTGCGGTGTCGCAGAGAAACTGAACATGCCGATGGTTCGATCTTGTCGACAACGGCATCTTTCCATAACCGGCATAGCCGGCAACCTGCTAACGAATTGAAGAGATCCCGAGTTTGGGACTCCTCTTCTTGAATTTCGCGACTTTCTCTCCTTTATGCGTGAAGAAGGCGATGGTCTGCTCCGGTGTAGAACTTTGGTACAACAACGACGTTGGTCAGTCAAACGATTGTAACGATGTTTGACGATGATGTGGTCAATTTCGTTATTGTACTCTCCACCGGGTGACTCCCATGTCCAGCGTAGGGAGTTTGCCCTCTGAAATAGTGAGTTACCATGGATGGTACTCTTCGCCATGATACAATCTGTAGACTGGCAAGAACACCCACGCACGCGTGCGTGAACACACCCACGCGCTGAGAGGTGGATCGTTCCAGCACTGCAGAGACAGGGAATTCACTTCCCCCACTAATGGAGCCCGAAGCTTCTTCTCCGCAGCTAAGGACCAGATTGTGATACATTCCCCACTTCTGAGCGTCGACGCACCATTTTCGCCTCCTTGTCAGCGCGCCTACCATCCGTGCCACTCCTTGTCCCTCTGGCTCCTCTTCGTTCTAAGGTCTCTTTCCTTTCATAAGATCTTATGATTACAGCATAATCTCATTCATTCATTCCTCAAGTTGACATGTCTGAACATGACTAAAAGTGGACCGAAACCCTTCTAAATCAAGGTAAAAATTGAAATTTTCACATTTTCGTATTAACTCGATGCGTTGGACATGATGGTATCGGTAGTTTTTAACGATAGTGGCTGGTTCTCGTGTGCACTCACACACAAACACACACAAATACACCTACACACATACACGCATACACCCATACACGCATACACATGCAGACACACATACATTCACACTTTCACTTGAGGTTCATTAGACTATTGAGATCCTCCTATATGAAGATTGGTAAGAGTCCAGATTTTGCTAGCGCCAGACCACGAGAGTCTTGCAAAATCCTTTGCATCTTTTGGATAGCACTGTGTAGTGCGTAGACAATAGTGAAGGAAGAGATGCAAGGCGTCAGACGGAAAAGCGATTTATAGAGCGACCGAGCCAAAGCACAGCTTTGTGGCGCTTTGTCTCGGACCCGTGTACCGTTACTTTCGGGCCAAGTAAACCCTGAGGAAAATCTGATCCAGAGCCGTCCCTCACAAAGCGCAGCCTCGCCGCGCTTCGCAGATAGCAGTGATTCTCTGCGAAGTTGCATTGGCCGTGACCGCTTAGGAGGTTAACCATTGTCATGATTACAGTATTACAGAAAGGTTGTTGTCGTCTGTCAATGTAACAAACGAAGTTGTATAGTGAACATGATGTAACCGAGCTTCTTCAAGCTTCACTTCCGAACTTGATGTGCATTAAACCCTTTTAATACCATAGTATCACGTTTCTGCGTGCGCAGCTGAGCATCATCTTACAAAATCAATCTGGGATTTAATTCTGTTGCAAAAGAACAACAGTGAATGTGGCACCTCAAATCTGTTGTTGTCTTGAAGGACGGTAAATGCGGCTGTTATACGGGAGGGCGAAGAGGTGGGGGGGGGGGGGTAAGTTGGTAAAAATTAACTATCAGTGGAAGCATAGAGTAACCGCGGTCTATATTTCTCGTATCGCGTTTTCACCGGGAATAGAGAGTACACTCGGAAGGAGCACTCATTGCGCTTAATCAATTATGTAGGCAGAAACATTTACTACCCTACTTAACATTTAGAAGATTCAGCAGAAAATATTGTCACAACAGCCCGCATTTTTGAGTTTTGAGAAAGTGAGTTCCAAGGCGTGCTATCTTGAGCGAAAGCCTCGTCAAAAACCCGGTAACACTGTAATTGGGCTTCAGTTCAATGCAGTGTGTGCGCAACTTCATCTTCCTAGAATTTGTCAACTGACATGAATAACAGGAACACATTATCGGTATGACTGTAGAACAGTTGGCTTTTTAAGTGAGGTCGGCTTTCATCGCAACGCTCCCTACCCGCTTCGAGCTCTGCTCGAATTTGACCTCTATTCTCGGTCGTTAGACCACAAATGACGGTCAATGCACAAATACATGTGTTCCCAAGGTAAAATCCAGCGTCAGTGAGCCCTCTCCCTTGCCCATTCCTGATCATCACCGTTCGAGAAGGAACTGAGCGCCACTTCTCTCAAGTCAAGTTAGTCTGAAAAAAAACCCTGTCCACAGCGTCGGCTTGCAGATTTTTTTTTTGGAAAACAAATGTGGGGAAGATTTGTCTGTATGGGAGTAAGAGGATGTGAGAAGGAAAACCAAGAATAAAAGGTGATGGAAATAGTTACGAAGATCTTCAAGCCAGTTTTTTCACTTATTTCCTTGAGTCGGCGCAAAATTTACATTACTGATTCTTCCGAATGACCGACACAAAAAAATCTTATAGCATTGAACAACTGGGGATTTTTCCCACTTGGTAGCGCGGAGATATGGAGAGAACTCCGCAGCTGCGACCATTTTCAGCTGATTTCCAACCATTTTGCTTGAGAAGTTTCCAACTGTTTTCCTTTTTCCTGTTCCTGTTCGGCAGCGAGAGGTTGTGGGGCGAAAAAAACCTGGGAAATAGTTGCGACCTTCTTCATGTCAGTTTTCAACTATTTTTCTCGAAAGAACAACCTAGATAAGTTTTACTGATGTTCTAGGAGCACCAACATGCAGAATGGTCCAAAATTTAAGTGCTGGGAAATTTTTGCCGTTCGGCATTCGACACCGAGAGTATTTGAGTAGAAAAAAATCTGAAAAATAGTTTCGACCTTCTTCAAGACGGTTTTCAACTATTTTCCTCTTCTCGGGGCACCCACATGCAGAATGGTCTACAATTTAAATGCTAGGGATTTTTTCTGCTTGGCAGCGAGAAAATTTGAAGAAAAAAATCCGAAAAATAGTTGCGATCTTCTTCAAGCCGGTTTCCAACTATTTTCCTCCGAAGAACGGCCTAAAAACGTTTTAGTGATATTCCAGGGGAACCCACATGCAGAACGGTCTAGAATTTAAATGCTAGGGAATTTTCGCTGCTTGGCAGCGGGAAAATTTGACGAGAAAAAAAATCCGGAAAATAGTTGCGACCTTCTTCAAGCCGGTTTCCAACTATTAGGTTGTCGGAAAAATTTCCCGCCACTTAGTTTAGTATCTTGTATATTATTTTAAGATTGATTTGAATCTTTCCATCTTGTTTGTATATAAAGGTTGGTCAATAATCTACTTACACCTAATTTGCCTTCGCATTTCGTTACGGTTATGGCTGAAAAAATTGTCCTTGACTCCAAGCAAGTTCGACTGCCTCTACTTTACAAATTCAGAAAACGTAGTAACGCAAGCGATACAACAAAGAATATATGTGATGCAATGGGCGCTTCGACTGTCTCTTACGATACAGCAAATGTTTGGTTCCGCAAGTTCGAAAACGGCGACTTCGACTTCGGTGACAAATGAAGGTCTGGCAGGCCGACCGAAGTGGATGACGAGCGCCTTCTGGAGCTGGTTGAAGAGGATTCGCGCCGTGACACCCATGAGCTGGCAGAGGAACCCCAATGTCATTACGACACTATAGCCGCCCATCTGCATCTCCTCGGAAAGACATGGAAATTTGGCGTATGGATACCTCATGATCCGGGTAAGCATCAGCTTCACATGTGGAGGGATGCATGCATCAACTTTTTGACATTTCGTCTAACATTCGCCTGGATTGAAAGCCTGGTGACGGGTGATGGGAAGTGGGTGGTCTACGTGAACGACACGTGGAAGCGCCAT
>KN727007.1:8165-32267 GCA_000816745.1 Ancylostoma duodenale
TTTTTAGCGTTCTCCAAACTCTCATGACCTTACTAGTTTACCTATTCACAACTCTGTCTTGAATGTTGGGGTTGCTATATGTACGAAGCGTTCAATCTGTGCTGAACTTTATGATTACCTACATAGAAAGGACTTTGTTCAAATTTTAAGAGTAGTCAAGCAATCCAAAGTAACCTTTGATGGAAGTGTATTCATGCAGAAAGCTAATTATAAACGAATGATGACAGGTCATCCATCAATTTTTTCCAGACTCTACCCGTCCGCTCATCAACTGTACCGGAAACGCTGAATACGTCAGCTGGTCGAGACACGGTACGTCTTGGTACCATTAACGTCATCTTTGCTTTTTACTTTGTGACACCAGCAAGACCGCATTTTGTTCCAGATGTACTCTGCAGATGTGCGGAACGGAAACATGTCAGCAGCATCCGTGCTCACCACGTCGTCCATCCTCACATCGTCATCAACGGATGAGGAAAATCGTCCTGACATGGATATTTTGCAACTGAATAATAATCAGCAGTTAGGCAAGGAAAAGCTGTATTTAAAAGGCATTTGCGCGAAAAACGGCTGTTGATCGGCTTGTGATTATCGGTGGTGCAACTATTTTGAACGTAAACAAACACGGCTTATAACATCGATCTCGAATTTTTTGTTGTTTGTGATACCAGTCCCCCTGTTCTTGTGCTTTGAATACTTCTATACACGTTCTTCCCCTGTCCTTTTCACCATTTGTGCACTTTGGCAGCTGTCATCTGAATGATCTACGTCGTCTGAATATTTCTATCATCGTTTGTTGTATGTATATTGCTTGAGTTCTTCACAAAATGAGGCTCGGATTCGAATCTAGTGAACATGGAATATTGATCGTGTACCTTGAGCTGTATCGAGTTGTAATGAACATCAATTGTAAATTATCAATAAACTACTAGTCATATGTTCTTGTTACCGGAAAGGTTAGCCCGAAATGCACATGAACTTGTTTAATTTACTGCGAAAGGGGTGCTATTCATATACTTCTAGGGACGAACTACATATTGTTCGGCATAGATGAGAGCATCTTATTTTAAAAATTAGGCAAGTGATAAAAAAACTGATGAAATTTAAATGATCATTGTAAAAATATCCCGGCATACAGGGTGGCCGAAAATTACCCGTGCACTAAGATTTCAACGCTGCAACTAGCATATGAAATGCAAAGAGCTGAAATTTCTGTAAAATTTTACTGATGACTAAAAATATCTTAAAAACTCATCAGACTTCAAAACAGCCTTCACTGGCAGAAACGCTGGCTCTCAATGTCTTCGTAGGTTCTGCACATGATTCTCGCTTGTACTCTTTATAGATTCCGTCCCAGGAAATTTTTTGGTGCTTCTATTAGGGAATACAAATTTCTGTGCTGGATAGAGCAGAGTTTCTTCTTCAAAAAGACTACAAGGACGATCTCGTTGGATTCAAATTTGGGCAGTACAAGGGTCATTTTCCATGCCTCACGAACTCAGGCAAACGCTCACTACTTCAATTTTTAACACTTTTTTGCCTGTTCTGCAGGACCGGAACCCTGTTGCAGGCCATGCCTTCTATTTTTAAAAAGGGCAGATCTCCACCATTCAAAAATGTTTTACAGAATTATCTCATTGCACACATGATTTTAAATTTTAGCATCGGAATCCACAAAAACTAAGGGACCCTTGCCTCTGGACATTATATGACGTCACGACGTCAAAGACAGGGGTTGACCTGTTCCAGCAACTGTTTTGCGTTGGAGTAGGTCCAAGCAATAGATTCAACAGATTTGGCCATAACCCTGTCACATTCGGCGTTTCCTATAGTGAAAAGTTTCTCACAAGCAAAGACGACCGTGTGTTAGCGAGAATGATGAAATTACTTCAGCATCTGCCTGCACAGATTCTTCTTGTTAATATTCAGAGTACCCAATAAGGTTTTGGTTTTTTGAGAATGGTATGGATAGATGTTCAGCTTCTCTCTAACAATTTTTCTCATGGGTCGGCAAACGATACTGGCTCTTGTCGCCAGTTTGCGCAAGGAACCTACGGATTTCTGTCGATCCTGTTCCGACCAACCTGCACTATCTTGGGAGTGGCCGCAGTAGCAGAAAGATATCTACTCTCTTCATTCTCATTGTTTCCAAGCCTTCCGAAGCTTCTCACTGTATCTTGAACAGTTATTCGGTACAGGGAGAGCGCTTTCACAATGCACGTCACAGACCTTCAGTCCTGATACAGATGAATATTGGCACTGCACATGACGTAGGAGGCAACCATCACGATATATCTATTGCTTGGGAATCCAAGAAAAGGGAGTAATAGCAAAATGAGAGAAGAACCCGAAAAAATCTGGGAATCCCGCAGAAGTGGGGGTGCACGGGTAATTTTCGGCCACCCTGTATACATAATCGTAAAGCCAGGCTACTTACACCCAGTAAGAAAAACACGAGCGTCAACTCGTTTACCCTTGGTAACCACAGTGATGAATCCAGACCCAGGACAAGACCTTCAGAGCCAGAGTGGTTTCCTCAGTTCAATCAGAACTACTAACTAATTATGTCTCAGTAGGTATTACATCATTTTCGCAGTTAGACTGATCATCTATGACTGTAGAAAAATGAGTTTCAGAATATAAAATGGTAGGCATGTACCCATCCCTTTTTAGGTTCGCATTCGAAAGGTTCGCACTCGCAGTAAATGTGGGGATGTATGTGGTATATATGTATTAGCTGCTAGCCTGCTACCATAAGTCCATGGGCTTTTTTTCAGTAGCGATTTTCTCCGCATCATTTGCCATTTTCCGTAGAGTGCTGTATATTTTCTAAAAGCGCTTTCCTTCCTCTATTACCATATGGTTTCTCAGGAATGCTGAATGACATGATTTTTAGGCTTAAGAAGAAAAATGCCAGTTCGATTAAAAAGACTAATTTCCCCTTGTATTCAGTCGGGATCAGAAAGCATTCGACATTGAACATGTAAACCCTGAGAATATAAACGCGGAAGAACATCTTCAGTAGAGCTATTGGAGGATCAGTTTGACAATGCTGGCACGGGTGGGGTCCGACGTTACCATGGGGTAAGATGACTAGAGCCTTGTGAGTGGATTCTTTCAGCAGAATCACCTTAGTTATCTGATAGCTTTGAGAAGTATGATGTCCATCTAGGCCATACGACCCCATTGAAGCAATTCCCAGGTCCTCGTGGAAGGAATATGTCTGGTCGAAGCGATTGTTGTCATTGAGACCAAATGTCTTCTTTGAGCTCAGGAAATCCCTGACAACCCGTCATTTTTTTTCATACTTAGCGCAGGTCGCTTTGCCGATTTTGATGGCCTTCCGAGCTTTAAATGTATGTAACGATAATTAGCTGTCGGTTGCGCTGTTTCGCATCAACTCATTCATCCATTTCGCAGGCTTGAAACTAAATGAACTATCGTTGGATAGAATTGGTACATAATAACCTTGTAGAGCGAATTTAGCGCTCTCGAGCTGTATATGACTTATCCCTAAAAAATCGCAAATGTGTGGAGAAAACTGCATCCGAAAAAAAAGCGGAAGAACTTATGTCAAAATCTAATAAATGAAATGAAGTTCCTTGAGTGATGACAAACGACTATAAAGCGAAACAGTACATGAATAGAAAAGCACGTGTGCAAATAAGTCTGTCTCAAATTGAACTAATTTCCCTCATGAACTAACAAAATATTTCAAATTGAACTAATTTCCCTTATAAAGTGACAAAATGTTTTGGCAGTCGAACTTAGTTCCCATTTCGAACATTCTTTTTTTTCGAAAGTGTTGTGAAATGTTAATTTGGGAGACAGAATCCACTTGTATTGTGCGATTTTAACAAAAATGAGAGTGAGTGACGATGTGGGAAACTCAGGAAAAAAAAACGAGATGGAGTGCATGAAAAAAGTTGAAGCCAGTGGTGAAATTTGAGAAAATTGAAAAAAGCTCTACCGAAAGGCAGAAAAACACATATACTGGATCATACTCATCTGTCTCTCTACAGGTACTGTGACTAGTAGCAACTACATGTACACTCAGCAGGTAAAGCACGGACACTGTAATGGAAGATGGAGGGAGATTTGAATATAGAAAATAAAGGAAATTATTTGTTCCATTTGAAAGTTGAACAATCCTCATACGAATTGTTCGAGTTTCTAGTCGAACGAGGCAACACACATTTCATGAGTGATCTGAATTTCCGAGTTATTTGTTGAAAAAGATCAAAAATTGGAGTTATTCGATGGATGAGATCGTAAGAATTCGTAACTAGCCCGGATTCTTATACATCATCGTGGATAATTGCACTTGGGTTAGAAGGGCGGCGATCGGAGCGTCACAGTTGAAGTAGTATTAGAGCCATTCAATTACTGGAGCCTCTAAATTCTTGGAAACATTTTGCCCACAATGTTTTTAACCAAAAGTTTCCTGGATGACTCCGCCCACTACTAATTAGGGTAAACGGCTGTCCAACTACCACAGATCTCTTGTTGCTATGAATCTACATGGACCCGCTCTTCCGGCGTCAATTTTAGACCACAGCCAGTGTTTATATTCGCTTGATCCTCTCTGTCAGCCAGCTGTCCCTCGGCAATCCTCCGCACCCGGTGCTGAAAGCAACAAAACCGCTCTGCCGCTAATTTCTTTGGATTTTTTCCGCATTACTTAGTGCTATTGATCTTTTCCGCCAGGATAATCGTCAACGTTTTTCCCTGTGCATACGTATGGATATCTTTGTTGATGGATGTGTTGTCAATTTGTATCTTGGCGCCATCCGTTTTTCAAATTTGCCCCTGTGGAATGAAAATCGTAGTTTTGGCTTCGGCAATTTCTCTTAACAGATAAAATTTCCGTATAAAACAAAACTATCAACAGCTGACGCGTGTTAATGTGAGAGTTTGAGTGAACCCGTCGTAAGCCGCACTGCTCTGCCGCTTACTGCCCTCCGATCGACGCTGAGATTCTCTCACATCCGTTTGCGGTTTCCATAGGACATCTGTTCCTCCATGTTCCGCACCTATGAACATGGATGTAAACAGTATAAACCTACGCTTAGGGTGAGTTAATTGAATTCATTTACTCTTTGATTTTATTACTTGTTTTAGTTTCTTATTCATCGAAGGGTTTCCACGCTTCATTGTGATTCCTTCTCTTTTTCTAATGATTTACATATCTTTTTATATAAACTCCTCGAGTGCACACTTAGTCAAGCACCTATTTTCCTAGAGACGCTCTTTACAGCCGTATTGAGCCACGTTATTTTTTCCTTGAAATTGCTTGGCAAGCATTTTCAGAAAATTTTGATTGTTTCTCGTGTGAATTCTACTTTCAATTCCTGAGAATGTTCCAAAAAGACCGGAAATGACGAAAAGTTTTGTTCACTTGTTTGAAAAATAAGCTGAATAGACAGGCATTCAAATTGTTGCGATGGTAACCTATGTGAGACAGAAACGTTGAATAGGTACATACTAGGTACTATGTAGGTCAACAAGAAAATTTGAAAATTTTCCTTCTTTTTTTCTATGGAAGAAAGGTGGCCGACTGAGTCCCGGTATTTCCAACACGGCCAGATTTCAGTGGAGGGATTTATTCTGATGGAGAAGCTTCTGCAAGGTTGAACCTTATTCAGTTACGTACTATGTTGATTTGTCTTCTTCAAGGCAGTTTTCACGAAATTTATCTCAGAACCAAATTTGGCCACGCTGGATGAGCCAGAATCCAGCTTCTGATTACGGCGGTTACAGGTTTTTGCATGAACGCACTTGCACTTGTTACTTAGAGGAAACGCGTTGCGTCGTATTTTACAAACCATGCCGTTTGCAGATCCACATTTCCTTGGGTTTCCGATAAGTGCATATCTGGAAGAAATAACCAAGATGTTATCCATTAGGTACATAAATTGTAAAATTACGAAGATGTTGTGAAAGAACACATGTTCTATCCAGAGATGCAACACCTGAACGTAGAATCAGACAAATTTTATGCTTTTTGAGACGATATATCTTCTTTTTCTAATCCTGGTTTAACTATTTTGTTGTAGTTCGGTGACAGAATTTCTACGTAATTTAGTTCGATTATCTATTAGTATGTCTCTAGTGACATCTCTTGGTGGAGACATTTATTGTATTCAGTAAAATGAAATAAATAAAATGAATTTTCCTTTGAAAGTTGTGGATTTGAGCTATTCTCTCGATAACCCGGTATGAGTGCTAGTTTTATGGTGAAGAAGGCTACACGAAATAGCGAAAAGGAAAAAGTAGGGGATTCATTGGGAAAATGATGTGTACGTGCTAGTACGTATTTCAAGTCGATTGCTTTTTCCCGCTAATAATTCGATTTTTAGCTTATCTGCTCGATACTGTCATTGACAATATCGTTGTGCGAATTCGCTCTAGCTGTATACGAGTACTCATACTCGAGAGGAGGAAATATTATAGCGGCAATATTCACATGTAAGTTGCAACAATTTCGGTTTCAACGGCTTTTCTACTTTACAAGTGATGTTATCTTTTTTTCATTTTATCCCACTAGTTGTTTTGTTCAGGCGTGTTTTCTTTCCACGGGTGCATCACACTTCTGTATTTTATTGGCATTATTAGGCGAAATCCATGTCTTCTGGTACCATTCCTGACTTTGCAGGTGTGTTCAACAGAATTCTATTTGCTTTTGTTTTATTTAATTATTTTTTATGTCGCCTACCTATACACCTATAAACAAGACAGCACGACAACTACGTATGAGCTCAGTGTGCTGCACTAATTCTACATACAGCAATGTTTCAGAAGAAATTTCCGGATAGTAGACACGAGCTATAGCAGGGAATCCATGGGCTTCAAAATCTACCCTGAACTGTGCCAGCACATTTTTATTACTTCATTTATTTTGTCGCCCCAATGCGATTTACCTCAAAACGCACTTGAACAGCAACTCATTTACGATGACCAAGGACGTTGGCAGTGCTGCTACAATACTGTGCCGTTCTTGCTTATTATAAGGAACTGGTAGTTTTCTATAGTAAATGTCCTCCAGAGCTCTGAGGAAAAGTTTCGAGTGCATGACTCAAGGCCAGGAGCCACAATCAATTGGGGATTCCTTGTGGTTATTCGTCCTGCGCTATTACCATTCACAAAGTAATAATTCTCACTGTACGATGTAGCTCATCGTCCTTATCTGAATGGACGGCTCTATGCCATTGCCGTAGATGAATTGGCTAGCTAAGACACTCACTTACGAGCGCAAATGGAGGGTTTCAGTTCTTACTTGCGCATTTGCCTTGTTTTCCAGTCGCTTTTTCACGCTTGTTTTCGCTGACCTTTTCTAATTTTTCTCCCATAATGTTGATGTCTATTACCGTAACGAATAAGTATTGGTTTCGACGCACCTTTTAAGGAGGTTTTTCAAAGAAACTTTCATATACATTTCACAAGAGCAACACCGTCTACACGATGCGGCAAACCAGCTGGACGCTGTTGCTGTTGCGCGATGTTTCTCGCCACCTTTTTTGTGTTTTTGTCTTCATTCCAAAATGCTTGGGTAATAACATAAGTAAAGCATCAGCACCGGCAAAGTCCGATAACCACAGTACCCAGCTGGCCAGCCGCATCACGTATGTGGTGCGGCGCTGCAGACCAGGCGGGCGTTATTCTGCGATGCAACAGTCACTAGCCGACATTGTTTTGATGAGCTGGTCTCGCAACTTTATCCTAAAGAGAGCTGTTCTGATATGGCAGCAAAAATCACTGAAGGCGCTATAATTCGGAGAGTTCCAGTCACCTGGTATCAATTTCTGCTCGTCGTAAATCCATCAATTTCAGCAACATTCAAAAACTCGCACTAAATGGAGCATTTGAACCATGGTGCGGCGTATTTCTCGAGCAGTGCAACCTTAAATGAAGCTGCATTTATGCTAGCATAGTTATTTGTTCGCGGATTCACTTATTTTTCAAAAAAAAAAAGGAAAAAATGGAGTCTCCACCGCTTTGGGGTTTGGACCGAAAATAAAAACGATAGAAATATAAATTTTAATATTAAATGATCAGCAATAATCATTAGTAAAATAGCAATAAAAATCAATGGTCGAAAATAAACTAATACGAGATCTTTATTATTTTATAAAGTAGTTTCGAGAAAAATGATAGAAACATTTGGTGCACCTTTTCATTGTTTTTGAAAAAACATTACTCTTCTTTGCAACAAAATGTCTCCAAAATTCTCTTCTAAAGAGTCCTGTCAGAAAGACAGTTATCCCCCATCTTGTTTACTTATTTATCTATTTGTTTATTTTTCTAATACCTGAAACTAGAGTGTATGGGAAGTCAACATTGCATTTCCATGAAGGATATTTGAGAATTCACATTGGGAGAACATAGTTGGCCGTTCATTATAACTATGACATGGTGATTTAAGCTTATATTTATGACTTCGCTTGGATTACTGGTTGTTGTGTGGTGGATTGCCACTTTGCTAGCTGCTTTCGACTTGGTTCACTACAGAAGTCCATTTGGTATGCAGCTTGCAATTTACTCTCTCATTATATCACTGAACTACATTTGTTACTATTACTACTACAACATCTACACCTTTTTATTCAACTAGTCACACTCGTATATTCAGAATCCCTTTCGAATTGCGAGTTTTTTATGGCCGCCGGCGGTGTGCTGCTGCTGGTTTTCATAGTATGGACGAAGATCTCTTTAATTCTTTATCGCGGTTATATTCGTACAGAACGAGAAGCACACTACAGGAGAAGGTTATCATCTGGATTACACATGTCTAGGAGTAATACCTTTCCTCCGACGCTTGTTTGATCTTCTCTTAAATTAAAATAAATATTGTTGTTTAAGTTGAGATGATTCGTTATATTGCATAAATACGTGTCTGTATGTGTGTATGTGTTGAACTAATACATATTGATGTTAAGTGAAAGCATGCTTCAATGGGAACGCAAAAAACTCCTGTCACTATTGAATTTACCACTAAGTTTGGGTTATTGCTGCGAAACAAGCAGGATTACTCGAGAAAGCACCTCATCCAAGAACGGAGCAAAGCATTACCACTACCCAAGTCGAACAGTGCAGCACACTGAAAAAGTTTGGAAATATACAAACTTTCTCGTCCGTACAGATCGCTTGTAGCTGCTTCGCTGGGTCTATGACAGGAATTGGACCGATAACATGTCAATGGCCCCAATTTCTTCGTCACTCGTGGATTGCCACTCGTAGATGTTTATTGAGTAGCCCTACATCTTCACATATGTATATATGTGGTAACTTCGATTCAGATGTGAAAAATCACTATTTTCTATTGGTTAATTTTGTGATTAGCCGAGGAGAGAAACAATGATGCTTGGCCATTTTATTGACGAATACAACTCGTTTCGGGGCAACATTGTAACTAATTGGAATCGAATAGAGTATAGTGAAACGTTCATTTGATTTCATTGAGAAAGTGAAAACTGTGAGAGTCTGGATATTTAATATCCTAGAACTCATCAGCTTGCAAATTCTGGAGTGATAGTACGCTACAGTGCTCGAAAGCTTTAGATGTAGAATTCAACACTACCTGCAAACGCTAAATTAACTATGCCAATGGTCATATATAAATTGTTGCAGTATCCTGTTCTGGATGAATTCGAGGAATTCAGAACTTATTAATGGAAAGAACAATAAATACGAAAAAAAAAACTCTAGGTATTTTCCAACAGTGCCGACCTTCTCTATCATAAATCCAACTCCTGCAAAAAAAAAATGCACAAAGAGACTTTTTCATTAGATCGATTTTAAAAGGAGGGATTGATTTCGGAAACTTTCCATACACCTCCCCCTCTACTGGTAACTCTCACCATCGTTCGCACCCATCCTGTTGTTTTACTGACCACGGCATGATAAGGTTAATTTTTGGTTCAGTTTCACGCCTTTCCTTGGCTTGCACACCTCGGAGTGTATCAATAAATAGATGAATAAATGAATAAAATTAAAAGAAAAAACGGTTTGGGATCAATAGCATTCGACTCTTCCATGACTGGAGATCAACAGATTTGTCGATTGCTCTCCTCTGCTGTGGACCAGTCAATCCATAGTGACGTCTTGGGTTTTCATCTCTTACCTTTGTATGCTTTTCATTGGCCAATAGTTTTTCCTTGCTATGTTCTGGAAACTTCATTTACATGAGGCAAACAACATTCCATTCCATTTAGTTACAAGCAGGTCTGACGTTGGACTCACAACTTTCTGCTCCAACACTTCCAGTTTGGGATGATTTGCTAGCACTTTCGCCTCTTCGGACGGGTGGAGACATGGCGAATTCGAGAAGTCACCGCAACCTTTTTGCGTAATCAATTATAGCAAAGTAGGTTATTATAGGAGCATGACCCGAATTTGATGATAGGATCTGTAATACAAATTAGCCTCAATCACTCTTCATTGGTGTTGTCATTTTAGGTATTGCTCGTTAAATGAGACAAATATGGGTTCTTTACTTACTATGTAACTTCAGGTGGATGAGGTCCTTACTTGTGATTGTTGCCGTTTTGAAGTCTCAATATCTCTACGTGTGGTCCTGTATTTCTACGGTTTCACCTGAAGATACAGGTTGCGTTAATATTCAGTCACTACTGTAACTTTTTTGAAATTTGGGTCCAACTAGTCTTGCTGGCCTTCAATAAAACCGTGAAGTTGAGCTGTGCCTAAATAAGTGACTTGTCTTTCTGGTTCCTGATCAACAAATTTCCTGGTTAACAAAGTTGCTACTTCTTCGCGGAATTTTTCTTGAGTAGGACCTGTTGTCCTACTAAAATACAATTTGAGCTTTCCTGATTTGTTGAATATTCTCTTATTTAAATTGAGCTTCGATGGAAATGCGTTTTTTGCGGTCCCGCGAAGCACGCCGCCGGACCGCTCCGCTCGTGGTGCAAACGTCGTCGTAATAACAAACCATAAGGTTTTCTTTATCGTTGGTTTGAAAATCCTTATTTGATATTGTGGCGGCGATTGCAGTACAAGCGCTGCGGCCGCGTCGCGTGCTTTACAGGTCCGCGGAAGGCGCGTTTTCATCGACGCCCACAGTTCTTGCAGTGTCGATGCTTTTTTACTAACACACATCAGATTTTTGCGGAAGAAGGCCAAGAGCTGTGTTGAACTCCTAATATGATGGTATTTTTACATGTGTACTATTACTAAATATTTTTATTAATATTATTTGGCATATTATTATTTACGTGGCGGATCCATGTGGGTACAAGATATAGATACAAAATTAATTGAAAGACATATTCGAGCACATGCATGCCAGCATCGAAGGCTACACTATGGTGAGCAGTAGACTTCATGAGTTTGAGTTCACTGTTCAGGTATTCGTCAACGGAGAAGGTTTCATTGATATTATATTGTGTTCCTAACAAAATGGGAATATACATATGTGCACGTACATACATATATTCCTAGTATATTAGAGGCATCAAGAGAATTTTCCTTACCTCCGGGGAAATCTTTCATTTTTTTTCTATCATTCTGCTTTCCATCTTCATCTATTGATTTTCTCAATTGAGTACCACAATAGAACCTCCAGCAGGCTAAACAAATCTCAAATTATAACCATACTTCTACGAATGACTACACTGCTCTGAGTCACTTGAGCTGTCTGGAGTTCCTGGAGTTATTTGCGTAACGTTCCGCTATGACTATTCAGTAGATATTCCTCCATATGAAGGTGTTAGGCGATGTTGAACCCTTGTGCCCTATGGCTGGAAGGGGTGAATTAGTGCTATACCTATCAAAGTGTTTCTCCTAAGCCACTTTTTTGGTCTATGAAAAAAAATCCGCAGTTTTGGTCCTAGAAAAACGAATCCTATAGATCATTCAAAACAAATCATGTGAACATTTGAAAAAACGCCAAAATCTTTCACACGAAAAAGAATCCTACCTCCTTTTGTGTCTGAAATGTTAGTGGATTTTACACCTTCTCGACGGACTTCCAGCTTTTCTTTATTCTTCTTCTGATTTTTGATCCTTTCTGTCCCATCAATCGCGATCCGTAGCTGATAGTTTAACCTGATACATCATTCAACACATTGTTGATCGTAGCCATTAGGTAAGACAACATCTGCGTCAGAGGCAGAACTTATAGACATTTTCTCAGACATAAAACAATACCAGTAAACAGAGTAATAATCACTATGTTCGGTCACAGAGTGCTATTGCCCTAGTGGAGAAATAGACACCACAGCGAATTCATGAGCAGAAACTCTCTCGCATTTCTTTTGACATCGTGCAGATCTTTGGATTCCCCCTCTGCGAGGAAGGCTGCCAGAACTGAAGACATGATAATCACTCGTCGGCAATTCGAACAAATATTGCAAGTAGGCTCCAGTTCGATGATGTGAACTTATAACGTGTGAGAAGTGTGAAATTTCACAGTATCCGTAAGATGAACGATGTTCTCTTATGGACCGAGGATGGCAAAGGATTTCAGACATACCCGCCAGATTCCAGGCCCGAGATTCTCAACTTCAGCCCACCTTTAAAAAGACTGAAAAGTCGATAATCCTCAAATCTGCATCATAGTTTTTGATGCACAGTTTTTGCTGTACATTCAGAGAGCTCTTTAGAATCAACGCATTATCTGTCACATATGTAGGTCCCGCTCATGACCTCAAAGTCGCCACCTAGAACAGGTGGGCGCGAAATCTATGCAACCATACTCAACTGGTAGTGTCCATCACTGCAATGTATCAGTTTTTGAGAGCTTGTATCTAACTAACATGTGTGCCGAACGTTTATACCTAACATAGGTGAATTCAGGCACAACCACAACAACTACTACTACTACGTCAACCACTACCACTACTACTACTACTACTAGTACACTTTCGACAACAACTTGTAAGCTTTTTGTGTAGTAATTCTTCGCAAGTTCTTTGGCAAACAATTATCTGGGCAGTTTGAAACTTGCTTAATTCTACAACTTGTTGTATGTCACACCAGGTTGTAGCAGTAGAATTTTAGTGACTTCACGTTCCACCGAAACCGTTATCGTTAGAGTTCTGAAAGTGGCTCAAGTTGTTTCATATGTGACCTATACGGTCGAATGTCGTATCATACTCTGCCAGTCCCCAACGTTATCTCAGGCATAGTGCGAAGAGAAAACCCGGAGTTGAGGTTGAACCCACCAAGGCCAAGATTCAGGAAGGCATAACCGAGCGTAGGTAGCAAAGGTACGTAGCTAACCAAATTCCACATCTTACATCTCCTACTGTTATGTAGTCTACACGATAACTAGTCACTAACCATCATTGGTTTCCTTCGTTTTCCTTTCATGAATCGCAGTCCAGTTGTTCCAACTTTCGCGGAAGAGTCGGAGTTTAGCTTGCTCGTGATCGTTACAACGGACGAATAGACGTCAATTGATGCCCGGAACTTAATTGTTGTTCAAGTAGCTCACATAACGATGTGAAAAGGCGGTCGCCTCTCTGTGAGAGGCATTCATTTCTGTTGTCCATGGCCGGATTTTTGGTGAGAACTCGGGTTGCTTCTGGCTCTTTCCTTGAAGGAACCTCACTTTCGTACGCTAATATCTTGCAAGCGATGTGAAACCGCTACGACTTTGTACCTCAATCTTTCAGTGCCTTAGCGATGACGACAGATTTCCTATTTTCTTTGCTGTCAGATGCTCTCTGTTACGTCCACTCAGCGTTCTTCTCGTTTCTCCCATATGGAGGTTATGACAAGATAAGCATTCCAGCTGTTTGTTGAGAATATCCACCAAGAAAAGATTATCTTGCGGTTAAGCTCGAAATATGCTCTGCTGAAAGGGTGCGCTCACTTCATCCAAGAAATCGGTCTTTACCTCAGTAATCAAAGAGGTGACGTAATGATTCCACTACACAGCTTGGGTTAGACGTGGATTTATGCAGGTACTGTATGGACGGTTCTGTGTTGGACAGATGCGACCGTATTCTGGGTAGTAAGTGGCTCACTATGTTATCGAGGAACCGAGAGATACGGACCCTTCCACACAGCTTATTATAGGCCTTGTTTTGTACACCTTGGCTGCCATGGAATGTATTGGTTGCGAGAGGATCTTCCGAATTTTCACCAAGTTGTAGAAAACTGCGCAGTTTGGGTTGTCTAAGTAGTTTTTAGACATCTAAGAAACCTCTCATCTAGCCCGGCAGACCTACTAACGCTAAATGAAATCCGTTAAAGCTCCTACTGGGAAGGAAATCGTTCTCTTTTGCTAGTTGATAAGCGGTGGAATCCGAGGGATGTAATTCGGTGGTTTTTCGGTCCATCGTCTGAGGAAGCCGACAAACTCTCCAGCTTTGTCACTCACACAGAGACGAGTAGAGTTGTTAGCCATTTAATTGAGAGGTTCCTCGAATTGCAATATTTCTTTCACATCTTTAGACTCTTACAACTTCTTTTGATGCATAGATTTATATTTGGCTAACTGGTCTTGCTTCCAGATATACCCGGATCTCCCGTGACCCAAGCAAGTAAGTTTACCTGCTACTTAAAATATTTATTTAACATTGCCTTGCTTGAATTTAGGGGACGTTCATATCATCCCGGCATTCTTACAAGTATATTCAAGCATTAGTGTCGAAAAGCTATTATTTATAGCAAAAAGCAGCAAATGTTTCGATCTAGTATTATCTCCGTTAGAGAAGAAATCGCTCACTAAATGTCAATTTGTAGATTTTTGCCGAAATAAAGATCTATCTTTAAGCTTCATTCAAATCCTAAAACCGATTTTCTTTGTGAGTATGCTGCTCCTCAACAGCCCGTTTCTTAGAGGTCTGATGAGAATTAGAAAACAATGCAAACATTTGCATCTTAACCTTCTCTCTTATTTTCTGACTCTATAGGTAATCTATCACTCTCTATAGAAACAACACACAAATACTTAGGATACTGTATATTCTAATGATATTTTGCCAAAAAGCTTTGAATCAGGTAACGCTGTTCACAATGGTACGCATATTACCTTACAAAAAAGCCGAGGAGACGCTTTCTTTATGGAAGCTCTGAGGTAGCCGTCCGGACAACTACTTTACGCAAATGTACTTCTAAAACGTTAGGCGCCAGCGATATTACAGCTGCACACCATGCCGCAAATCCGGAACTCCTCGTCATAGTTGTCGCGACGAGTACCTCAAAGTCACCGAAAGGAAACGGCTAGCCAAGGGGTTTTTCGACTTTCTATTAGGACCCACATTATGACTAGCATCGCCACAATGCTAAAATCTCGAATTTGGTACCAAAATGAACAAAAGAAGCATGCTAATCAGCGTTAATTCAAAAGACTGACTGTAGATTGCGATGCATGGTGTCCTTCGACGTACAGCGACAACTGCAATGGCAACATGCCGTTAATATGTGCTACTCGCACTCAGGCTGCCGATATGGTATCCCCCTCAGGAACGGAATGTCGGTTAGTTATTAAGTACAGAAGATACTTTTTGTGCATTTTCATGCATTTTTCTTCTAAAAATGTAAAAAAAACAGTGATCAGCAAAGAAGGCGAGACGTGTTATCCTGCTAAACAGTAGATAGCAAAAGTTGATGTGATTTGAAAGTGCGCAAATCATTCGTAGAGCAGTGAATTATAACGCCTTTTCAGTCTAAGCAAAGGTTAGCAACCACGCAACTTCAGGTGTACTTCACCCGTAGCTTTGACCTGTCACCTAGGGATGAAAATTTTGACAAGTGCCAGGTAATGGGTGCGCACGCCGATCATGATATGTAAACCAAACTTCCATCGCACGAGTCGAGTTTGAGGTCCACTTATTGTTACTTTGCCGAAAACTTTGCTGATATCGCGCAGAGCCCTTTTCGTGGTCCATATTTTCCCAAAGTGATAGAGTATCGTACAAAAAAAAAAAGAATGAAGCAGTCTTCTCAATTTTTTTAAACCGAATTTCAAGGGATGCTCCTGAGCCAATTTCGTGAACAAAGCGCCCATTCCCACGTGTGGGAAATGAAAAATAAAAGGGCCAAATATTCATGCAGCCGCCTACTATAGCATGTACACCCACGAGCGCCTGCGCACGCTCCAAATTTCTATTCCGACTACTCATATGAGCAACAACGATCTGAATGTGTGGATACCGTGATGCGATTCGGATGATAGTGGGTGTGCGGGGCAATTACACGGAGCGTCAGTCACGATTGCACCTAACCGCGGCCTGGAGCGCCGCATCATCTACGCGGCGTGGCTGGGCGCTGTGGATTTCGGGTGTTGCCTCGCCCGCGCCACGTAGATGGCGCTCCAGGCCGCGGAGAGATGCAATCGTGACTGACGTTCCATGTAATTGTCCAGCACAAGCGTGCAGAGTCTCCGCGCCGCCTGCCTGACAATTAAATTCTTTAGTTTCCTCTTATATTTCTTTTGTTTCTAGTTAAATCAGTTGCGGAAACTACCTGAATTACATGTATTGCTCCGCGTCCGTGCTCTGTATGTAATTCTCAAATTAAAAAAAAAAGTCGTAGGTGCTGTCTTTTAATTCGCTTCATCACCTATTGTCTCAATAGTTCGGTTTGTACATTGGACAAAGTAGACACTTAGACATGAGGACCAAACAAACGCGTAGAGTCAATAAGAGGAAAAGCAGGTTTGGGGAACAGCAACCGTGGATAAGGAGGTGTGGGGCATTATACCTGGGTAGGGCGGTGCGAAAGGATTTCGCGATTGGCCAATCCGTTCAGCTGACGAACCGTAACGTCCAGCCGCACCGCCCCTTCCAGGTACGTATAGCGCTCCACACCCTGGATAAGGCGATTGTATTGGAAGCAAGAGGACTCGAAGCATTACATGAAATTCAAGTGATTTTAACAGATTATCCAAGAAGGAGAAGAACTGCGAAGTTGAAATAAAATGTAATTTGCTTGATATGCAGCCAATTCGACGAAATTACACCCATCGCATTTCCAGTTTTGTTTTAATTCTTTTTATTTTCCCACTCATTTTTCGTTTATCGACTTTATGGATAAAACTCACTAATTCAAAATTTCTGCTCTTCCTGCCAGTTTTCTCAATGTTTTTCCCTTAGTTTTTCCTATGATCGCTAATTGCACCAATGGTATATTCTAGCAGCACGGCTTTCGTGTAGGAAACCTTTGAAAGAACAATGTTCTTCACAGTGCATCTGAATTTAGAGAAACGTGGATGTGTCCGGGTTTAACTTTGCCTTTCTACTACACTGCCGCTGATCCCAGACCGCAAGTATACCCTGGTTAGTTATCACGAATATAATTTTTGAATATACTTAGGCACTTTCACCATTTAGCCATGGAGTACGCTCGATGCTTCCCTCCCCCAAACAATGTTTGGTACCTTCCTGATGGGATTACACCCATCACTGGTTTGGCCTGCCAGACGGAATGATCATGTCATTGAGTTTTTCAGCTGTTAATTACTGTTATCATAGTGATGTTGTGTTGATTTTTTTTACCTTCTCTTCTGTACTATATCGATGACGTACGAAGGATTCTATAGTGGCTAAATTCAACAACAGACTTTGAGAGATCACCTGCGATGGATTTAGCTTTCAGTTTTTTTCCTCGAGCTTTCGTTCACTTATTCGGTTTCTCATTATCTATCAGAAGTTATGTGTACTATCAGAAGTTCAAGTGTACTTAACTGCCATTGCGTTTTTGGCAAAACCCTCCAGTCAATAAATTTAGTAAAGGTTTGATCTGAATGAAATTTATAAGAAGTAATGGAATAAGGTATGTAGAAGGAAGATAGAATTCTGAGTCTTGCTTATCCTGCGTCTGATCTCAGAAACTACCACAAGCGCAAGAAAGAAGAATTATGGGAGGAAAAGTAGGAATGAGTCAGAATGATTCCAAAGGATTGCTTGGGTGATTAGGGAATCGCCTATGTACGCGTATAAACACTGGAGTTTTGAAAAAAAAAACTTACTTGCGTCGCAACGTAATCAGGCATGGCCGATGCAATAGATGGCGATTAACCTCTTCAATGAGCAGGTTGTATGTATCGATGATAAACTGGTATGGTTTCTTGCTCATAATATCGTTATCTTCTCATATTTAACACATTGCGGACAATGTGATGCACATATTGCATCATGGCCTTCCATCGCCGTGTGGCCACATGATGCACATGGTGCATCACGCCCTTCAAGTCCGTCTAGAACTGCACTTTTTTGACGGGTCTTTTAAACTACTACAACATTCAAAACATAGAACAAAATATCAGATGAGGCCGATTGAAGCTTTCAAAAAAGCTTAGGAGAACTCTCAGATGAAGTACCTTTTGGCACGTACGAATTCATGTCAACGCTCTCACTACTTACGAAAATATCACTGAAATGCGGTATAATAGACAATTTCTACGCTAGAAATGAAAAGAAAAACAAAGTCGCAAAAAAAAAAACGCGAAGTGTACTATTCACGGTAAAAAAACCGTTCCCTTGTGGCCATGTGATGCACATGGTGCATCACGCAGCTAAAAAATATCCATTATTACGCGCACTTACCATGCGAACTCGGTCCGCAATGTGTTGATAAGGTGCCATCATGGTGAGTAGGTATTGAACAGGAATCAGATTATCCAATTCTAACTTTCATTGCAAGGTCAAGACATATTTTTACTGCTATTTTCAGATTTGTTACATGTTATGGCAATATGCTTGAAAACTGGCATCTGATTGTGAAGCGAATGTGCATTGTTTTCTTAGAATTGGAAAAGATGCAAATATATCTATAATTTACAAGGAGAGACTAGCAGTTTTATCTTAGCAACGGGAATAAATATTATAACAGTCGCAGAACCAAAGAATTACAGAACTTTCGTGTTTGAGTTCCCCAGATTCTCACGTCCACCCAGATCCGTAGCTTATCAGAATTGGACAGCGAACGCTAGCCTCGCTCATGGATAGCCTGTGTTCAATTCGAATACATGCGAGACCGAATACATGAAAACTAGCGTGAGGTATAGCTTCTTCTGGTATGAATCCTGATGAAGACGAAGACTCTCCCTTGTTTTGCTGAAAAAGCGCTAGGCACAAATTTATCACTTTGTTTCACAGCACATGGTGTATTTAAGGCTCATTCTCGTGAAGATGCAGGAAAATCCAAAGGAACGTGGGCAAAAGGCGGATACCGTGGCGCGGCGTGGCACTCGGGTTCTCTGCTGCTGGCAGACGCAGACAACCAGAGCCACGTGCGGAGCCTCTGTTTCTCTGCCCAAGAGAACCGCGTCGCGGCCCCGCCCCTGGCACACGACCGTTTAGATTCCCCGTAAGTTATTGCTCGGAAGCAGGTTGATCGATTAGTTGACGTGTCTCTACAAAAACATACTCTGCCAACGATTCACATAAGAACTGATCGGAATATGGTGAAAGAAGTCGATAAAAGTGCCCATAAAGAAGGTTTGTTGCATCGATCATTACTGATTTTCTATTTAAACTCTATTCCTTCCTGTATAATCAGTATCTTTATAGCGTTTAGCAATTGCGCTGCAACTTTTCCCTGTAGAAAGAGACGTGGTGGTTTCGGGAATTCGTCGCTCGTTTCTATGCGTAATCAATCAAAACATAGTAAGTTATTATGGTGTGTATGACTGACCCGAATTGCGCGATTGGATCTATAACAGAAAGTGGACCTTATCCACTCTGAGGTAGTGTTATTATTAGGTACTTTTTATTTCATTGAATAAATGTGAGTATTTCCTTACTTGTTTCAGCTGATTGATGTCCTTACTCTGTTATCTTGCCATTCTCGTCGTTATGAAGTCCAAATATTCATTTGTCTCTCCCTGCATTGCCACGGTTTCACCAGAGGACACAGGTGGTGTTACTATTCACTGAAAATTCCTTAAAATTTCAAACATGCTTTATTGTTTCACACGGTTTTCAGTAAAGCTGTGTTTCCCTTTGAGCAATATTTAAGAGCCCCTAACATATCTTTGACATTTTCTGGCTAACAAAACTACTAATTATTAATCAGTGGGAGCGTTTCTTCGAGCCCATTCCCAGAGCTGAATTCCTTTTTCACCACTTCTCTCCACTTACACGGTACACTTGCGCTGGGTTAGAACAAGATGAAAAGTTCCGGAGGGTCAGGGGCCAGTCTTTTCGTATATTTTGCACGTCAAATGAAATGTGTGTCTCGTGCAGCTACACAAGATACACTCTACTAGAAGGACATGACTTACCAAGACGCAGAGTCACTAACCAATGCGATTTCTCGAGTTCATGCACCTGTTTTCACAATTGCAGCTATTTTGACGATTGTAAAACAAATGAGGAACAAGAATTAACGCATTTCTTGGAGAAATTTCAAACCGTTACGTCGTTCGCGCATAGGTTATATGGTATTATTGATTACTATTACTACTACTTCTGAGGCTAAAATGCCATGTACTTCTCCAATTATAGAACGAACTTAGTTATACGTTATGGAAGTTCCCTCTTATTCTCGAAGCAGATCTGCAATGGCGAGCGTAAAAATGAGCATAATGAGCATTACGCAGGCCTGCACTAGGCCAACCTGCACTCGAAGCTCGTAACTTTGATACTTCTCAATAGCACCATGTACATATCCTATACGCGGATGAAGTAATGGTTTGAAATTTCTTCAAGAATTGCGTTCTGGCGTTGGTTCTCGTTCCTAACTTGTTTTATAAGCGTCAAAATATGTGCAATTTCATAAGCATTGTAAGAGCAGATGCACAAAGTCGTGAAATCGCATTTGTTAATGATTCTGCGTCTTGGTAGGTCACGTCCGCATGGTGGAGAGTCTCCTGTGCAGTTGCACGCGACATACATTCCACCCGACGCCGGAGAATATACGGTAAGAATGGCCCCTCACCCTCCGGAACTTTTCATCTTGTCTCTGCTAGGATTCATGCGAAAGCATTCAAGCGAAACCAGGCTAACTAACATTCATCTCCTGCATGTTAGCACTATACGATAACCAATCATGCTAACAATCGTTGGTTTGCTTGATTTTCGTTTCATGAATCCGAGCACTGAACTAGATATTTTCAAAGCTATTGCACTTTTCCTGCAAGTGGTAGAGTTGTACATGAGATCCTCTCTGTGTTAGTATTGTTAGACTGCCGCTATACTCCTCGAGGAGTATAGCGGTTTTGGTCGCCGCTGTCGACGACACGCCGTCGTCGATCCCGATCGACGACAGCGACGACGACCGCGGCGACAAAGGTAGGTTTTGCGTTTTTAATTCGTTTTCAATGTAGTTGCACTGTTGTTTTGTATTTCTGAGTCCATATTCGTCTCTTAACCATGTGATGTGTTGTTCCTTAGTGGTAATAGGTCCGATTTCTGCCCTCCTTTTTTGCTCTCTTTTCTCTACATTTCCGTTGTTCACGTGTCTTCTATTCCATGTAGAGCCCACAACCGACAAAGAAGCAGTCGGCTGGATCAGACTACATGTGAAAAATAGATGAATGAAGCAGATGTTCACTAATAAAGCCGTGGATTAGTGGGATTATGATTTAATGGGTGGTTTTCCAAGCTCGGTTTCGTTTCTGATCCAATACTTTTGATTTCTGTTTAATTAATTTATTGTTTGACTAACCCTTCCAACCCTTCCTTTCCTACGAGAATCAACAAGGGGTTTTCATGTTCATTTTGCTGTGTATCTAGAGTTAGGAGGCAGAACACAGTTTTTTCTTTTCGGTCCTGGCTGACAAACCTTTTTAACCCTAGGTACACAGCACGGGGCTCATCGTTAGAGCAAGGAGGGTCTATAAAACAAAAGTACAATTAATTCAGAAGCAAGAAAAGAAAACCCTCAACGTGTCAAGCCAAAACTCAGTGCGAGCTCTGAGAATAACTAACAAAACCACATTTCCGCTAACTAACATCCTTCCGTGATAACATATGCTAAATTCATCCATTTCCAAAATGTATTCCACATAAGCTTGCTGTTCCATTGCCGATTTTTGGTTCCATCAAAAGTTCAAATGAAGAGATCAATGAAAAAAAAGCAAGAAGAAACAAAAAACCCCAAATCAAGACTCATTATCAGTACTAAACATTACATCAAATTATTCGTTGTCGATTGTGTCGACTACACGGAACACAAAACACGAGAGCAATGAAAATGTGAAGAAAAGAAAGCAAAAAAATGTGGGCAGAAATCGGGCTCAGAATCGCTACAAATCAATACATCGCATAGTTAAAAAATATAAATATAGACTCACAATACAAAACAACAATGCAAGCGCATTGAAAACAATTTAAAACTGCAAACCCTACCTTCGTCGCCGCGACGGTCGCCGCTGGCGTCGGTCGGGATCGACGACGGCGTGTCGTCGACAGCGGCGACGGCGGCGACCGTCGGTCGCTGTTGTCGACGACAGCGGCGACAGTCGGTCGCCAGTGTCGACGACAGCGGCGACAGCGGCGACCGCCGCTAGCGACGCCCCGCCTACGATCAGTACGCACGACGGCCACTGTCGCCGCGACGCCGCGACCGAAACCGCTATACTCCTCGAGGAGTATAGCGGCAGACCTAGTTGATGTAGCGGATTGAAGAGGTCCAACCATTAAGCTTACCAGAATACCCCTCTCACTCTGAACAAACTAAGAAAGAAGCAACATCATACCACAGAGCACTTTGTAAATGAGACAGTTCATTAGTTGCTGTCGTAGTACAAGCAGTAAATGCTCTCTCAGTGCCAATAATTACTTCCAGAACATTAACGTTTCTTTATTTGCTGCAGCTCTTGAGGGGCTCTCCACTACCGGCCAAATCACTGCGTTCAAACTGTAAGTTTAGTCATTGAAGCGAAATTACTTGTAAGAGATTAAAATTCTGCTAGTATTACGCACACAAATTGTAAAACAAATATGACCTAATTGCTCATTTCGTTCTCTAGCCACATATAGAATATTAGACTAAAATAGTGAATTGCTCAAGGTGGCTCTTCAACTTATGGCGGGGTCTGCAAAAGAATGGAACTTCTCTGTCAAACCTCCTCTAATCGCTAGCTTTTAGGATAGGAAAGAATGGATGCACATTTTTGTGCAAAGCAAAGTTTAATTAAAAACTGATGGCACGAGCTCTATCAGGATCATATCTACAGTTATTAAATACTAGTATTATTAATATAAATATAATCACTATCAACGCAGGCACGAAGTTTTCTCTTAAAGAAACCATAGCATCGCGAGTCGACGTAGGGGCCCACGCAAATTTTGATTCCGTCTTCTTTTTCTTTTTTTTTCTTTCCGCGAAAGCTCGTAAGCTCCCTAGACAGCGACGAGTAGTGGACTGATAGTACTAATGGTACTACCGTTATTATTCCATCTTGGTCTCCAAAGTATCTGGGAATCTCCCCTCCCAATCAGCGCACAAGTCATAATTCTACATGAGAATAAATACAAAAGAGAAGATCAGAGGACTAAAACCCGCTAATGTTTCTCCGCTGAGGGAGACGACCTGATTTTCTAAGTCACTCCTCAGGGTAACTAACCGTCAGTACGTGCCATATGTTGGGCCAGTCTCATCAAACTCGCTCGCTCCTGAACGTTGTATGTGACCCTTATGGCTGTTGTAAACATATTTCCTGGTATAGCTTTTTTTAAGTTTTCTTTGGTTGTGCGCGCAGAGGGAATGAACCACATATGATGTTTTTGCTGCTGGGTTAACGATACCATTTTGTCTTGCAGTCCCCCTTTGACATGTGCACTTGGACGTTCAGGGAAGGAAGTCCCTCGGTTTTTCCTGGTAAATTTTATATGAGGGGATTGTTGATTAAAAAGTGTCCAGCTTGACCTGAGATGAGCACATAATGTAACGATCGTTGATATAACGGCAACATTAGAAGCGTTTTGGATAACCGTTAAGAATTCAAAAACTAATAGGAAGGAAGAGTGCATTGCCATGATCAACAAATTTCCTCTGTACCAAGACCTTTGCGGGCTTTGATTTAAGTGATCGGGTGCGGGGGGATTCTACTTACTAGTAGCGGCACACCTATTCAACGTGGCGGTATCCTTACATCGCGGATATCTACTTAGGTGAGCATTGGCGGGTTTTACTCCTCTGATCTTTTTCTTTTCGTATTTACTCTCACGTTGAATTACAACTTGT
>KN727008.1:18041-31854 GCA_000816745.1 Ancylostoma duodenale
TTTATACCCGGCTGGGGTGGTCAAGGAACCGCCGTTCCCCGCCCACCGCGTGGTCACCTTGATCTCTGGGATTCCTGAACAGTGTTGGTTTAATCCAATATTCAGAGACGCGTTAAATCAAACTGCGAGGGCTGGTTATTCATAACTGAATAGTTTCTATAAAAGGACCAGACTCTTCTGGACGAAGTTCTGCTGTCTCTTCTAACAGTTTACTTTATGTCGGTTTCCAAAAATATTTTTACGAGCCTTTTCATATTTCAGATCTGGCATTTGGAACCGAGCGGAAGTGCAGGGTATTCAAACGAAGAGCTGGACGAGGCATGGTCAGCTATTCGTTCCCAGTACGGGGGGAAGATTGGATTAGATTCGGTTGGTTTCCGTATATTGGATTAAGTGCAAAAAGTGTTTACCTTGTTCAATCCGTTATTTCCTACTGCAGATGTTGCATTGCTTCATGAAGCATAACTACAATGTTGATGCGTTGCTGGAAAATATCGAGATGGAGCAATGGAAAAACTTGCCACAACCGTTCGAGGAGTGAGTGGTTTTGAATTTGAGGATTGTTTCGCTGCTGTGGTATGCGCCGCTGCTAGGTTCTATATTCCATAGTCAATGTTTTAGATTGGTTCATATCACACTCATTCCAAGTTTTCTTTTTTTTTCTTAATTTTGTTTGCATTTAATGAAGTTTGTCATTCGAAGTATATGGAGTACCAATTGGGCATCATTCACTGGTTATTCTCAAAATTGCACCCAGCTGTTCTCACATGGGATTCCATAATTCGAGCTAGTTTCATAAACATACCCGCAAAGATTGTGGGCTTCAGAGTAATCCAGTGTGGACGGGTTCCTGGAAAGAATATTTGCTTTACTCTATTTTCCCCTACGTCCATCGCCTTCCCTTGATTTGACAAGTTCTCGATTAACATGAATAAATTTTTGGATGAGGAGCTCGTTCACTCTGAAGTTACGGGTAGCTTATGAAATGAGAACTGTAGGGAGAAAATGGAAATTGCTGGTTTAACCGCACTAGTTGGCTACACTTCTCCTCTTGTTCCATTGTGAAAAGGCTATTTTTGCTGGTTGTGTGATTGCTAAAGCATTTGTGAGCCTCGAGAACCTCTAGAGTTACCGACTTCAATCCTTCCATCAAGTTTTTCTAAAAGGAGTATTAGGGCTTGGGACCACCTTGCTGGTAACAGAACCCTTCCTAAGTGTTTACGACCCATAAACCTTCATCTTTTAAGAATAATGCGTCACTCTATGACTTTGCGGTATTGGTAGAGGTATTCGGGGGTCACGTTTAGTGAATTTGTTTTTTCTTACTACGATTTTTGCTAAATAAACCTCGCAAAAAAGCATCTTGGGCGAAGACATGACGGTAACTTCCGTTCTGTTGATGCAGGAAGAAACAAGTTTGCCAAATTTGGTGTACTGTAGATTTTTTTCTGGTTTATTTCTCATATTTGACTTATTTTTCGACTCTTGGCTTCGACTCTTGGCGCCAGTTATCAACAGTTGCGTTTTCTGATGTAGTTTCGAAATGCTGTTTTTCAGGCTGAATGTTGCTCAACAGAGGGAATTCGAGCGCGTTCTCAGGGATCTAAAAGGAAAGAATTTTGCATCAATCCAAGATAAATTTGTGAGTACTGGTTATTCCGCAAAAATTCTGAGCTGAGTCTGTGCCTATTCTTTTATTTTTCTCTTCCAGATGCGACAATATTACCTGGGTGAAATAGTCAATTATTATTACCACTCAAAGCGGAAAGGATGTGTACATGATCGGTACACAAGGTGTACCTGTCGGGAAAGGTGTGATTTCTTGGTTGTTTTCACTTCTGGTACGTTTATTGAGCTGTCGAATTGTGTTTATTCTAGGCTGACTAGTGCTACTGTGGCGAAAGTACCAAGGTATGAGTGCGCGAACTGTTCCAAGTATTTATGGGAAGGGAAACATCGCCCACCGAAATACTGCGCCGTTTGCCACCTCTATTTCAAGTGAGTTCCCTTTTATCCTACTCTATTGAGGAGAACGGAGATATCTTTGTCTCTCCCCATTTTCGTTGAATTTAGTCAACATTGTTAGTGAAACGCTGTTTCGGCTTATACATGTGTTATCTAGACGAAATGGCACCCATCGAAACGTTGTTGGGAAGCTGTTCGAGCCGGATGAAGTGATAGTTAAGCGATGGGTGGAGTTGGAAAAGGACAACAAACGTATCATGACGAGTGAAGAGGTGAGCTTGTAGATTGATCTATATATTCCTGCCTTCGACATTTGCCTTGTTTGATAGTAGTGGTTTCCGAAAGTGAGTCAGAAAGTTTCATTGTTTTGAATGGTGTTATTTTTACTCTTTTAATTCTTATTTTTATTGTCTTTCCTTGAGCATATTTCAAGTCTATGATCAATTTTGAATGGTTTCAATTTTTTGAATTTCCTGAAGCACCAGTCCTAGAAAAGGTGGTCTCACTATTTCTCCACATACCTCCCCCCCATCCCTTCCATTTTCCGTCTGTAGCTGCTACGATTTGTTACTGCATTTAAAAAAGAGGAGTCTGCGCTATTTTCATTCGCAGTGTTTGGGGTATTATCATTTCTTAAGAATTTGTCTGTGCTCTCGTTTTCCACGGTAAAGGTGTCCATTTCAGCGATTTACTGGATTTTCTTGTCATACACAATGGTTATTTTGAGAAATAGAGATCTTTGATATCTTCCTCATACCTGTTACTGGTAACATGTAGTCAATCTCGGATTAGTTCCTTGCTTTTGAAAATTTGAACACTTTGTGTGAAAACGGCTGTGGTGTTACTCCTGCTCTCTTCGCTATTTCTTTCTTGTTTGAATCTTTCCATCTTCACTGGATGTTCGTTTGCGCAGCATTGTTTTCCCGAAGTAATTTTCACACGTATATTAGCTGCTGCGATATCCTCTGGACAAAGCCACACCCGTTACCTGCGGAATTTTTCTGAGTTGAAATCGTTAGATCACCCATGTAGAAGCCTTCTCACTGAGTTGTGTCTATCATACAGTACCACCTCGCTTTCTTCTCTCGTGCTAAAGTGTTGAGTGATTGGAAAGGAGTGAATCAGAATGTACATTTAAGGAGTGTGCATTACTACCTTGTTGTTCTTGATTTTGTCTCCAGCTTGTGGCAAAGTTTGCTGTTGCTTCAGGTACTGGAATGGCTAGAAGCAGAGCGTCGTGAAGCGGTTTTGTTGAATCCTGATTTTGATGAGGTTAGTTATTTCATGGTTTGCTTAAACTACACAGCCGATTCGTAAATGAACTAAGTAAAGAATAAAGGGTAAAGTCGTAAGCATTGATCAATCCCACCCCTGAGATGCGCCACGGATTCGACTCCATCTGAGAATATGTACATAGTAGAGGCATTGATTGCGTACATTTGTGCTCTACACGTACAGTGACTTGATGCGGACGTTCGGTGTAGTACTAAATCAGCGCTTCATCCTCCCATACTCTTCCGGTACCGATTTACCGACCCCGGAGGATGGATGGCTTCGTTGGCTTGGGGCGGGATCGAACCATCGACAGTGTGCGTGCACAGAGCGCCTCTTGCCACTGCGCCACACTTCGCACGTGAAAAAAGTAGTCTGGCAGAAAATCAGTCTTCTAATGTCATTGTGGTAGGTACGAGCGTCTTGGTTAAAATAGATAGATTCGCATACACGAATTGCGGAGGTGATTTTCTGATGTTGAGCCGAGGATAGCCCAATGGCGAAATGAGCGATTATCACGCACATAGTCTATGGTTTGGTTCAAGACTGCCTTTATCCCTTGGGACTGGTAAACAATAGATGAATTCGTCTGGAACGGTGACTTTTGGCTTTTGCATTGCATGCGGGTCATAATTCATTGTTTAAGTCAAGTACAAGTCCAACTTCGAAAGTTTCCGGATTTTATGCCCAAATTCCATGGGTGACGCAAAACAGAAGGGATTGATCTACCTCTGTTGCTAGGGTATTCTTTCTACAGAAGGATACGTATTATCCTTGCCGAGCAAAATTAGCAACTAATCATCCTCTGGTGATGATGGAGTTCTACCCTTAATTGGCTTTTTTGACATTTTATCAGTGTATGTTTCTGCTGCAAGAAAAGGCGGAGCTGGCTTGTTAGTAGCCAAATACAGTGTGATGTTAATGGGATTAACAGTTCTATGTAAAGTGTGGTACACTTTGTGCAGAAGAAAACGCATTGGCCTTTGCATGCTCTCATCCCGCGTTGACGTCGATTACCATGTGTGTGACGATAAACATCCGCCCGTCCTCATATGTGCCAATCGCACTGCAGCATTAGAAGCTAAGGCTGCTTTATTCCCTGATGACGCTATGATTTGGATTTTAAGCCTGCTTGGGAATTACGCGTGGGATATTACACGTAGGGTGCGTGAGCATAAAAGCAGAACAATTTAAGAGAACCGATTATTTAGGAGAATGCTTTATTTCACTCTAGTTTGGCTTAAAATCGAGGACATGCAGGTTTTTTTTAAAGATAAGACATTCCTCCATGACCAGAAATTTTCTGGATTTGTCCTGAATCGGAATGAGTGTTCAGTCTTCTCTATTTATGCTTATTTCATCTTATGCATCGAAAATTGCGCAGGAAGTTACAAACATTTCTAGAAAACGAAAAGTGTCAACCAAGCACTAAAACACTAAAAGGATTTGTTGGGCAGCGCGAAACAGTAAACATTTAAAAATGAAAGTAAAAATAAAAAAGTAAAATAAAAATCACACTTGGAGAAAGAACACCTATCCCTCTTCTGCTTTGATTTTGCGAAATTTTCAATTTCCTGGATTAATCTCTAAAACGATGACATGAAAAGCAGAAGGGCATAAATGATCGTAAGGCGAAAAACGCTAAAAAAATGAAATATTTTGCATACCCCTGGAACAGTCTTTTCCTTGTATAGGGCTGGATGAAGTAGAACTGTCACGAGGATATCAATGACCCTCCTGAGATAGTCCTTGAGACCAAATTCCAAGCTTTTGAGGAGTGTCATAACCCTTTGCACTCGTTGTAATGCTTGCTTACTGGTAAGTGTAAAGATCAAATCAAAACAGTTGAATTGCGCTTGCACTACAGTGAAAGCACTGCGTGGGAGATGTGTGAGTTTGCTAATTGTTCCATTGGGTGATGGTCAGTGGGTACACGTGATGTTGCGACTAAAGTACAGAATGAAGGCAATAGGCGAATTGGTTTATCTGATAGGTTTACGGCTACTTCCTCGAGTTATACTCCGGGGTCCAGAGGTGAAATCTCTTCTAGAGGAATCGAATACGCCATTATGGCTCTTTTTTATTTTAGTGATCCGCATCTTCTCCATTATTTCGAGATCTGCGAGGTGAAAACGAGTTCCAGGCTGGAGATAAGCTAAAAATCATCACCGTCTTAAGCGCCTTAAACCTCGATGAGAGCTTTCGGATTTTTTCTGGGTTAAAGGTCCGTGTTAGCTCTCTTATCCCATCAATCAGGTCTTGGAGGAAAAATGAGATAATGCAGCTTCGGTCCAGGTTTTAGTTCAGTAGATGAAATAATGCAGCTCCGATCTAGGTTTTCAGTTTAGTAGATGAAGTTCTTGAAGAATGCCCTTTTCTGCATGATGGAGTTTAGTTCAACCTCTGCCTACATCTGTGAACGTTCTCAGGAAAGTTCCGGCTTTCGTGCCGGGTGCACGAGTTTTGCTGTAGCGGAGTTCATGAACATTAACGGGAAAGCTGTGATCCGCCCCTGTTTCGAGGTGGACTCATGATAAAAATGGGTATACTTTGCCCAAACGACGCTTCTGAGGCAGCTGTAATAAGAATTGGTAAAGATTGGTAACTGGTAATTGGTCCACTCTGAATGAGCAGCGGAAGCTAAGTTCTACGGAACGGTCGTGAATCCTACCGCTGGTAAAAAGCAGGTATTGTTGAAACGGGTCCCTATGGGATCTGCTCGAGGGATGAGTGGGAGTGTTCTCGTTTACTGGGCTATTTGGAAGGGCTATTTGGAGTGGCATTGATATTGTAAAGGTTTTGGATGTGACCCTTAGAGAGAAAGTACAAAAAATAGAGTATTGCTGTGAGTAGTTGCTGGAATGCGTAGGATTGAAAAATTGCAAAGGCGCTGTCTTAAGCCGTTGAACCATCATTACCATAACCAACCATAACCATTACTCTTCATTTCTTTTGCTGTAATCTTTGGGATCTTAGCACACAAATGCTTTTTTTCGTGGGTGCAGAGATAGATGTTCAGTTTGTGAAAATTAGCTATGTAGCTTTTCTGCGCCTGAGCGAACCGATTTATTTTGAATGGGCGAGCCTGAGCTTGTTTCACGAGCAGAATGTAACGATCCGAGAAAGTAAGCCGTTTTCGATGTACTGATCCATTCCTTCCTATCAATCAAGCTGATTTCGCTAGGGTCATACATTTATTTAACGAAAAAGCTCGTGTGAAAACAATAGCACTTTAGTAAAAGAATATCAAAGCATGATTAACGGCAAGAAAACCACATCTATTTAGAATAGACCAAATTTTGAAATCTGTTAGCATGAGATGAGATAAAACATACAAATAGAATGCCATTGAGGTGTTTTTCTTCCGTGTGCTCCTTGTAATAATTAAGATTCGGTGGACATGAGCACTTTTTGCTTTACTTAATTCGCGCTGAGCCTTCCCTGCTGCCATTTGTTGCCCTTTGTCCACCGTTATTATTATAAGCTTCCGTTATTTCTGCTATTTTCAAAGTTGTCTTCTATTATTATCTGGTTTTATCTATTCTATCTGTCCTTTCGACAATAATTTACTTTTTTTTAATAGCAACCTTTTTGTAATTAGGGAAGCTATTCTTATTGGGACTGGATAATTTTGTCTTCAATTGGTTAGTGCTTAATCCAGCTTTTCAGTTTTTCGAGGAAATTTAATGGTTCAGGACTTTTTGACCGTTCGCTCAATGGCCCTAAAGTCTTGTTAAAATTTAAAATCGACAAAATATTAAATTTACATGTGAACATCTACATATGTAATTGTGTAGAGTGTCGTTCATTGTGGATCGACATGGTCAAACGAGGTAATCCCCAATGATTACCCATCCTGGTTTGGGGAGTTTTGAGCCTTTTCGTGGATGTATGGACAACACATTTTGAGTAAGCATAGATCTAATGCGGGCTTGGAGTAAGAAGTTCCCATTTGAGACTTGTGAGATCCTTGCTCGCATCGAACAAGGATAGAAGTCGACAAACTGGTTGTTTGATGTGGTGACTGAGGCTGCGGGGGACGAGCGATTATATACGCTGATTGGCTGCTGGCGGTGGTGGCGGTGCGTTGTTGTTTACGCAAGGAGGAGATGAACAATATGGGAGATTCAAAAAATGCAGCTAGTTCCGTATTACTAGTGAAGTCCCATTTTGTTGAGATTGGGATGGAAGGGGGATAAATATTCTGTATTGCATTCTATAAATGTGTGGGCGCCTGAAATTTCTAGCTTTTGCCATGTTGTCAATTTGATTTTCTGGATGTAATTAACTACAATGGATTCCGCGATCCAGGAAGTATCTTGTCTAAAATTTCTCTATCAGAACCGTCAAGATATAGCTGGTTACATCAAATTTTCGATGTTAGACCGTCCCACTGTTCCACAGATAAATAGGCAGTACAAGGTTATTCTGAAGCTGGTTATTTGTCGCTGATTAGTTGACATATGTTGGAGGGAATCCAAAATAAATCTGTTGTTCGTTTTTTTGAGCATACCAGGGCTGTTAATCAGCTGGAAAACTAAGCAGGAAGAAAGCCAGCTACGAAAACTTTGGTGAATCAGCAAATGCGCTGAATACAGTGGGAATTAGTGAGAGTAGGGAGTGGAGAAGGGGCAATAGTTCGCCAAGTTTATACTTGTTTGTTTTAACACATTCAGAGACCAATTAGCAGGCCAATATGTAAGAAAAGCTTGTTTTTTTAGTTTCTTTTTACCAGAAAAAAAAAACTCTGGAGATGTGTGCTATACTTTATTTGCATAAGGGATTGCTGTACCTTGAAGTATCTTCTTTTCAGATACCAACACATCCAGCTAAGAAGAAACTCAAAAATGAACAGATCGTTGAGTTGACGCAGAAGTTCAAAACAACCACGAATCCTAGGTTTGTTTTGGGAGAATTGTTCTCTTGGTAGGGGATCTAGCAACCAAAAGCGAGTATTAGGAGTATTTCAATCTGAAAATTCGCAAAAAATGCCACTAGTGGCAATTAACGTCATTTTTCTAATAGCGCCATTTTTTGTTCCCCTGAAATGGACCTAATATTCAAGGACTTAGGAGGCTATTCCAAGGTCTCACTGAATTTAGTAGTCTCCAAGCTCTGATGATCATATCCTGCAGTGCCCTTATTACTGGTTGTTCACATGGGCCATTAAGGTCCAGAAGTCACTGAGTGCTGGTAAACACTGCCTACATCGCAGTCTAAGTGTTTGTTATCGCTAGTTCCTTGATCGTCAGTTCAAATCTATTCAATAGTGCATCTCCTTATATTCTTGTTCTTCATTATCATTATTCGTCATCCTGATGTCTTTGCACTATTAGCGACCAAATTCGCCTCCTGAAGAACAACATTCCCTGAAAACAAAGGCTGGATTTCATCCAAGATCAGATCAATGTTTGCTGTCCGACCCATGATAGTTGCCTTAAAACATTGTGTTTTTGCAAAAGCAATTTCAGCTGACCAGAACGTTTCTGGAATTTCTGGACACACTGGGAAAAGTGTTCGGTTTGCTTTGGTGATGCAATAGCGGTTATTTTTACGCTGGAATGCAGACACGCCCCCGTAGTTCATTTTTTCTCTCTTTCGGCGAGAGAAGAAACACTTGAGATACACGAATTGTGATAGATTGCTCTAGATGTCTTGACTAATAAATTCATTAGAAGGGAATATGATCCCGTGGGCCTATGGTGGAATATTTTTACTCAGAAATTTGCGGGTTGTTAGTGGCGAAAATTCTCCAACAGAAGGAGGAATGGATATTACTAAGCGTGGCGCAGTTTAGGAATGTAGCTTTTTCTTTGAAATTTGCTTCTGAGACAGTAGAGAACGACAACTGACACATGACAATCTGACAGATTGATGTCACACTGCACCTCATGTTTGGTTTTTCATTGTGGTGTGAGGATGGGTGAGCAGAAACCTTTCACATTACGTTCACATTATGTTATCGCAGTTCATTGATCTTTATTCATCTTTATTTCGAAGTGCATACGATATGGCTAAAGATTGAAGATTTCAGCACTTTTGAATAACCTTGCCTCAATATCGTTACGCAAACACTTTTGAATTTCTTTTATATATTTGTTTATATTGAATTGGTCTAGCCATCTATGCACTATCGTCACATTTTGTATGTTTATAGTGCATTACAATGGCTAGTTAAATTGAAATTAGAATTTTGTGGGTCTTTTTTTTTTCGATTTATGAGCTTGCTGAAGCTTGGTTTGAGTTGCAAGGCCAGAAACCAAAGAACACGCAGTGCTACAGATGAAAATGATGTCTAACAAAATTATTCCTTGCATGGAAGGCATCAGAGGATGACGGGGTTAGCTCGACAGGGTTTCCTACAAACCCTACTGGCCTTGCGCGACTATGTGTATAAGCTGAAAGATTCTTGAAACCCAGAGAAGAGGTGTATGAAGCATACCTTTTTTTTTGTCATTGAATTTCCCTTTCCGAAGTCATCTGTCACGGCTAAGTTGCAAACAGCGAACATACTCATTGGAATCACGTGCTGAATGAACGGGATACGTGTCACAGGAAAACATTTTGGAATATTGTCCCAAAGCATTTTTCTTCTTATAATCTCTTCCATTAGCTCGGAATGCATTTTATCAGGTTTTTTTTTTGATATTTTGCTTGGACTACGTATCTAATTTTCTGAACTGAGAATGGAACTCTTTACATGTATATGCTGTTCTATGTAAAGAATTTGTGTTACCTTTGACGTGCTTGAAGAGTAGGGCTAGATTTAACCAATTTCAGAAGAGGTGAGTGTGGACGGACTTTTTGTGCCTCTATTTCCTCTCAATTCTCCGCTAAGTATTGCTTAGTGTTTTGATGTGCTTGATGAATTTCCATTCCATGACGAAGATTCTTTTCGATTTACATCACGATAAGGGGTTCTAGCTATGTTGGAATATGGGTTGTAATGGTTCTACCTTAATAGGTTTTATAAAAATGATTACTTTAAGGTGTGCCTTGCAAACGGATTATGGAAATGTCGTTAGTCGAGTGACACTGGAAGGCTTCAAGAACGACGAAATTCTTAGGATAGTTAGAGGTAATCGAGCGTTATCGATTGATTCAGATCATCTTCGAACTCTTCACAATTTTAATGCCGTCCTTTACAGCGTTCAAGAAGGTCGGGAAGAAATTCGCCGAAATATCGAACATCGTAGGCAACCGCACACCTCAAGAGATTTCAATCTTTTACCGGCGATACAGGCTACAGTATCACTTGGATAAGGTGGGTTCCGGTTGGATACTGTGGAGTTCTGGTATTCTATTACTGTATTTGCTTGCAGCTGTTCGACAACTCCCGGAAAGCGCTCCTTCCGCCAGTGATATCGTCCTCGACATCGCGAACAACTCATCCTGAGAACGGCTCCTCCTCTCCAACGCCCGAACCACTGTGCCGTCGAAAGCGGGCTGGATCAGATCCCTCGTATCCAGAAGGCGACGTAGTCCCTCCGAAATCCACGCGGGTTACGAGACAGTCGGCTCATGTACATCGTGAACCTGGCGAGCGAGAATCCAACGGTCGACTAGGGTAGTGTGGAAATGTTCTGGAGTCAGCCAAGTTATGGATAAGCGGAACTGTATGTGTGGGAAAGTAATGCCTGTAGGGGAGGATTAGGGACTGGAATTTTCGAGGTGTGATAATTTTTACGGGAATGGTTAAATGTGTGTAATCCATGCTTATGCTGGGTAGTAGCTATAAAGGTCCAAGATCTCCCCTTGAGGAAAGTTAGGATTCTATGGCGAGCCGGACCCGTATCCAGTATGTTTAACCTTGGGAAAATCAACAGCGGTTGTATGTCCGTTTCCAACGGTCTTTATCCATTCTGCTATCCACTGTAGTTTATCCATCCAAAATTTTATTCCTTGACGCAAATGCGGTGCATTGGCGAAAGGCAGCAAGTGATGTAGCTGGTAATGATTACATATCCATCGGATATTACCCGGCAATCGAGGTCCTGCAGGGAAACGGATGGATATCCACGGATAAAATTTTGCTGTATAGCAGTATATCCAAACATCCTCAACATATCCGCTAAAGCGCCTCCATGAGAGTGGATAAAGCATATTGGGTATAGGCCTTGGGATCACAAGATAAAAGGCGGAGCTGCTGTGGCTGCAGCTATACATACTGCACGTCGAGCATAGCATCCTGCTTCGCCGTCGCTCGAGCAACAATGATTTTTATGCGTATCGATCGTTGTCGGTTCGCGCAGCGGCGACGCCAACCAAGCTTAGCTCAAAGGTCGATAGCTATTCGAATTGTTGTGGCGTACGAAGATGGCTTTAGGCGTCATACTTCAGCCGGATTATAGCAGCCGCCTGAGAGTTCTGCTATAGGGCCTGGGTGTCACCTCCGTCTTAACCTGGATTACTGGGTTTTTTCTTGGAGTTTGGGTGTGAGGAGTTCTGAAGGTTATTGAGGAGCTTGGATACCTTTCCAGTAAATTCTTACTGCCGGGTAAATGCCTACAGTTCACCATAGTCATTCTTTTCCTTTGACGTCCGGCCAAGTTATCCCAATGGGATTTATCGCTTATCCCTCACTGGCTTGATTCCAGATTATTGTCTTCTTCGTTTTGCCAGAATATATGTATTTTTATTATAGAAAAAATGCAAAAAATCATATGAAATCACTTTGAAATGTCATTTCAAGTCAGCATCAGTCATTGTTAGTCATGTGAACCTTTCCATAGTTGGGCGATAATCCCGTGCTTTCCGCGACGCAAGGTTTGATAGCCCGCAAACTGAAGTCACTCATGTCACAGCTCTTTCTTCCAGCCGCTTATCTCTGTGTGTCTGTCTGTTTGTCTATTTCTTTACGCGACCTTTCGTACCTAAATTTAACTCCCCACATTCAGCTATTTCTGGGTATTAGCATGTGTAATAACGGTGTTTGTTTGCGGGTCTGAGAGTTTTTGACCTTATTCCGCAGCTCTTGTAATTATATACTTGTAGAAATTTAATCTTACATTTTTTGTTGCGTTTTTCCTTGTACTTAACAACCACCATCAGAATTTCTCCTGAAATTGCTTTATGATGATATACTTTAGGTGGTTGTAATGGTGTATAGTGTGTGTTTGCAGACATTCGTTGATTGATGGCTGTCTGCATTGGTTGTGTCGATTTCAAGACATTTGTTCTCTTGCTTGAAAAATGTTCTGAAAGTAAATAATTACCCTCGTTTTATGAGCATTCGTCACGATATTCGCACATAATTGGTAATCAACTTATTTCGCTGTTGGTGTTCCTTGCGCGAATCTGTCCGTCCGTCCGTCTTAATGCGGGTGTCTGTGAGTGTATGTGTGTCTATGTGTTAGCGTCTTTGTTGTAACAACACATTTCTATATATGACAATTGTTATGCACGAATCCTGTACACCTATGCTATGATCCGGATCATCTCGAATGTCTTCCGTGACATCTTGGTCGCGATTATTGTGCATCTGCATGCTTGCGGGGTGGATTTCCTCTCAGTGTGGATGTAAAACACGTACATATGCTCATCCTGTTATGATTCTGTAAAATAAAAGATTTTTAGAGAGGAATTATGGGTGTTTTTTTCACAGGGAGGAATGAGAACAGGGTCACATGGGCGCCGTACATAATCCGAAATTGAACGTTGTCCCATACGGCTGGCTGTCAATGCCGAACTCATCAGTGATTCCAAATGTGGACGACTATACGGGTCACGTTCCGGTTGCATTCCTGGGGATGCCACTTTTATGATAGGTGTGAAGAGGTGAAATATTTATACTCCAGCTCACAACTGGTAACCTTCACAATCAATTGCACCTCATCACGAGCACATAAATATCTGCAACACTAACAATACCAATGGGCAGTCAGCAATTAAGTCCTGAGAGTTCGAGCCGTGTGGTATTCGTTCACCTACGTACATATCAGGGATGAGCGGATTATCCGTATCCGGTTATCAGTTTTGCCGTTATCCGTTGGCTTTGGCGTATCCGTTATCCGCACCGTTATCCGGGCTTTTGCGCCGGATAACGGTGCGGAGTAGGCCGAAAATATTGGCTTCATTTTGCCGTTTCAAAAACAGCAGAGCCTCTGTCTAGAGATGTATTACTCGATCTAGTGCGTTTTAGCGTTTTATGTCATGCTCTAGAATCTTGTAGAAATGTAGAAGGTATTACAGACATGTACCTACCCAAAAAAAGCCCTGTTGATCACATTTTCTGGGTCGTCTGACAAAGAGGTAAAAACCTCAAAAGCATTTTTGTGAAATTATCGACAACGTTGGTTAATGTTTGACCATCAGCAACGTTGAAATTTTAACGTTCAGATATCTTACCGTATCTGAACATCGAAAATGGTGCCCCAGCAGCTCATCGGTGCCCCTGCGTCGCAAGGTTCATTTCGAGTATTGATTGCACACTACTGTTTCCATCAATTTTTGAATCTATTGATAAAATAGCATTTGAGAATCAATAGCATCATAATAGTCAGACAGTACGAGGAGGTTTATCAGAACTCTACAAAAGATATATGAAGCAAAGCTGCAGCCCCCTTCAGCTCCCCCT
>KN727009.1:0-13589 GCA_000816745.1 Ancylostoma duodenale
TTGGTAGTGTACTGTTTATTGGCACTTTAGCCGCCCTGTTTGCCGTACTGTAGAAGTTGTTGCTGGCGAGGTTAATCTCCAGATTATTCTAAACACCCACACGGCATTTTCGACGACTTCACTCGGAAGAGATTCTCTGTTAAGGACGCATATCTAACTAAAAATACTCTCCAACACGTATTTCATTGGAATTAGATTTCAAAAGGACCGTTACTGCCTCAATCGTAGAGCTTCTGTGAACGTAGGCATCGTCGGGTGGGTTAACTCTGGCTTAATGTTTCCAAACAAGAATGGAGTTTTGTCGACGAAATCGCCTCAGCAGTAGTGATAGAACATCGCCAAGGTTCTATCGGAGCTTGTTCAGCCACATTCTGCTCGACCGAAAGGCAAGGGACTGCGAACGTCATGCTCGTTGTAGCATCCCACTCCATGTAATTTTCACTTCCTAGGTTTCTTCTCCAAGATAAGGCTGGCTTCTTGCACAAAAACCCGGATGCAGCTCTAATATATGCAAAACATCCAAATAACATTTTTACAACAGGCATCAAAGCATTAGATGAGGAAGGAGCTATATTTTTAGGAATGCACTACTAGCGTGACGATTGCATGGTTAGGGACGCAGCTACGAGCATGGCGTAGATATCTCTGCGCTTTTAGATTGTTGAGAATGTAGCTCAACGAGTTCCGCCAGGGCCTTGGAGATGTCCTGGTACCACTATTGCAGTGTTACTATTACCAAAACTTCATCTTCAGGGAGGAAAGTGCAACCATCCACTAGAGTCCCCCCAACTGAGCGTGACTCGGCTCACCCAGGGTGGAAGGTTTGGACCAGGAATCCTGCTTTACAAAACGTATTCTAATTATATATTTACGGCGGTTATTTCTAGACAGGTCCGAGCTCAAATCAGTTAGGACATCTCCGTAGAGGAACTCAAAAAAGCCAACCCTGGTGTTTGCGGCAACCTAGAGATTAGTCTCCTCAGTAACAACTTCTACAGTATGGCAAACAGGATGGATATAGTGCCAATAAACAAAACACTACCAACCAGTCATCAATCCACCTTTTGCTGATCTTTTCCTAGCAAAGCGATCACTTAACAACAAGTGTCCCTATACTTTTGATACAAGGAATTCTGACTTTTTCTCTTCAGAAAATTATAAAAATTCCAAGACTCGATCTTATTGACTGAATCGGTGTGCTCCAGGGTTTCTTAATCCGCTGAATCAAATGAGCAAAGAATCGGACCGATTAGAGAGACGTCAGCTTCCTTATGAACAAAAATCATGGTGTCCCTATACTTTTGATACAGACTGTATGCCTTCTTTGATCTCAGAAAATCGCTAATGACCAGTCATTTTAACCAAAACTTCTCTTTTATACTTAGCACAGGTCAATTGGCTAGTTTTGATATCCTTTCGAGCTGCAACTGGTAGACAGGATAGGTGACTGTCGGTTGCGCTGTTTTTCATTGACTTGTTGCTCCATTTTGCAGGCTTAAAACTCAAGCAAGCTATCAATTGAAAAAACCCGTTTACAATGTGGTTGTAGAGGAAGATTAGCGCTTTCAAATCATATATGACTTATATCTAAAAGATGACAAACAGGTGGAGAAAAGTGCATCCGAAAAAAAAAGCGCAAGGACTTATGTTAACACCCAATATTTATGTACCGTAGCATTTTGTTATGGAGCGCTTCACAAGAGATACATGGAATTCACTTCGACTTCCAGGATGAGACTCTTGCGCTTTACTTGTGAATACTCTATCTATGGTTGTTATTTCTATGGAAGCATGACTAACGGGAACTATACATAACTGCTGATCGTACTCTGAAATTCACAACCTCTTATTTATGACCGTGTACTTTTTACAAAAACTCCCTTCAATCATCTAAACCTACGGTGGGGTCGCTTGCCCAACGCCAATTGCCTCACGCCGCCTCAGGCCGCCTCACGCAATGCCGGTCCTCAGGTAAAAGCGGGGTTAATTGATTGGAAATAGGTTAAATTGCGAAAATATCTATGCGTAAAGACTAGACTCATGCCCATTAATACAACGAGGTGAAAATTCGTCTTCATACCCTCACTTCAATTTTTACCAAAATTTTGGAAGTTGCAACTTCGGAAAGCTATATGCTTCTAGGAAGCGATCTTTTGGCAAAGTCTGGCACATATCTGTAGGGTGAATCTCGTGTTGTGCTAAAATTTCACAGGAATACTGATTGCTACCTTACACAACAACCAGTTTGCAACGGCTAATCAGCAGTGGTAAGAAATTTTAGCTCAAACATTCATGTGATTTTCAATAATTCTCCTTTGTAAGCCATAAACCTTCCATATAACACGAATGCCGATCTCTACGGTTGGTTCAAATACAAATAGCACTAGGGAGACAGTTTTCTGAAAATTTTCATTTTTCACACCCAAAAATTCAATGACAAGGCTCGCTTTCTTGGCTGCGTCTCGGAGCTGTCAATAACTATTCGTAATGACACGGGCGCAGTATTACTACTTTTCTTCTAAAAGTAGTAGAATACAAGTAGATAGTGTAAGTGTAAATTCTGTTCCAGTTGTTCCTATTTCGAGCGAAATGGAAAAGAAAATTATACTTCAATTCTCAAACTTTTACTCTACTTTTATCCAGTCCTTTTCATTCAAAAATCGATGACACGTTTTTTGAGCTCTTCTTCTGGGGTAGTAGGTAACATTGCCGAGAGAAATTTCTTTTTCACACCTTCCAAAACTGAGAAGTAGGAGGTCATCACTCAAGGGTAAACAGTGACATACCCTAAAGGACAAGATAGCACATCAAATCATCTGGATCACAGATGCGAGGTCAATATACAATCAAATCAGGGACTACAACTTGATCACCTATCTATATTTTGGGTTTCAGCACCACTTGCGCCACTTAGTTCACAAAACCACTTTCAATCGACCCCTTCAAAATTTCGCCCTCGCTATGTTAAAAAAAACCTTTGGTAACTTTTGAACTTCTCCTCGACATTGTACCCACTGTACTCCAACGTTGCAACAAAAAAAGGGTGACGTTTGGTTAATATTGGATTGAACAACAGGAATATTCCATTCTTGTCATTATGAGTGGTTAGTGACAGCCACCAAGCGCGGCCAAGTTGCTAAAGGTTGTCATCGAATTTTTATGCTTAGAAATGTAATTTTCTCGAAAACAGTCTTTCTCATGTCATTCGTTTCTGAATCAACTGTAGAGATCGGCGGTCGTGTTATAGGAGTTATTTATGACTCGGAAAAGAAAAGTACACTGGATTATGTGAATGCTGGACCAAAAATTCCTACCACTGCTAATTTGCTGTTACATACCAGTTTATGTGTGAGGTAACAATGAATATTTCTGTGAAATTTTATTACAATATGAGCCGTACTCTACAAATCTGTGCCAAGCTGTGCCAACTGCCACTTATGAGGAGCATATATCTCTATGAAGTTGTAACTTTTTAAATTTTGGTAAAATTCAAAGTGTTTGCATGAAGTCGAATTTTGCTTCATTGCTACACTGGGCATGAGTCTAGTCCTTACACATAAAAATTTCACAGAATCACAGCTTTTGCAATCAAGTAACCATACTTTTACCTGAGGACCGGCACTGCGTGAGGCGGCGTGAGGCAATTAGCATCTGTTGCCGACCCCATCTGTATATGATTTGATCGAAAAATTTTAATTTCCTCAATTTTGTCCTTTTTCATATTACTGCCTTACTAGCTGATTGGTACCCATTAGCATGATGCCTAGGAGGGAAAGCCTTTTCAGCAACTCATATCATTTTACACGACCTCTGAGGACAACGTACTGTTCACTTATATCTGTTTGTTGCATGTAGGAAAGAAGATCTGTCATAAGAAACAAGAAAACAATACGGGAGGGAAAACAACTCTATATAAGGAATGATGCTGAAAAACGACGAAAACAATAAGTGCATGGAAAGTACAGGATTCGTTACATGTGTAATTTATTGCATTACCGCTCCGCGTCACGAGGATCTCATCACTACATAGTTTCAATGTCAGGTTTAAAGAGGGGCTTCTAGAATTTAGTTTTCTCTTAACTAAGCGTGAAAGGTGTGTCAAGGTATCAAAATGCAGTATATGCACTCGCTAAGAACGACCCTATTATTTGAGTTGTAACTCGTTTATACATCCGGTTATTTCTGCTTTAAATACTCTTGGTTTATACTTCCACTGGCTTCATAAATTGAGCGACAGCAGATTTTCCAGAAATGACCAAATGCTTGCTTACTAACGCTTTGAATCCCTATCATTAGCCCTGCCAGCTCAATTCCTTGCCCTTTCCTCAACCCTGCACTTATCCTTCCATTTGCAGAAAGTCTCACTTATGATTACGGTGATGGACTACGATAAGCTCGGTTCGAACGATGCCATCGGACGATGCCTTCTCGGATGTAACGCTACAGGAGCGGAGTTGAGGTGAGAACGTGGGAAGCATGCATATGTGGAAGGAATCTTATTTCTCTGCTCATCTCAGTTGCTCGCCTTTGTTTTTTGAGCGCTGAGATGACGTGATCCGCTATTTTCGGCAGGGTTATGTCGATTTTTCCCCGCTGCTGCTGCTGGAAGACGAACAAAAGAGGGTAGTAAAGGGAGGGGCAGAATGTCTCAGGCCTTGCAGGCTTTCAAAAACGACTATTCCATTATGAAACTATCTTTATTCATTCACAATACGTGACAAATCCAATTAGAACTCGTATTTAGAGATATGATTCGAGAAGGCAGTTTTTACCAGTAATTTGGCATTGAACATTTTTTTCGAAATTAGTACGATTAGGAAAGTAAGTTTTTTTGGAGAATTCTGTCAATCTGAACAAAAATGGAAGGAAATCGTAATTTGCATGCATATTCCGTCTACCTTGGAAGAAGGACAAAAATGTTACCAGGATTCTTTTAAAGAATCATCAAAACCTCTTGAGAAAATCTCAAAAATTGTTGCACTTCATCAAGACACTACAATAGGGAAACTTTCCATGGCATTTTCTGTGTGAACTCCTGAGAATGAGAGTAGAAGTTGAGCCCGCGTAGTCAAGCTTCTTTCTAGTTGAGTTTCGGTCAAAGTCAGACACATGACGGCAAAAGTGGGGTAGCAGGGGGTTGCAGTAAAGAGGAGAGGTCGTTAGACATGGATAAAAGTTTTAGCGCTGGACGTTGGATCGTAAGGGGCTATCATGATGGCTAGGTCTAGAAATTTGTGTGTGGATGGCAGACTCGGATTGTGAAGGGGTGGGGGGGGGGGGTCGTTGAAGCGAGGAGGTTAGGGCTTTTGTTCACTGTACGGGAAGGGGGGGGGGGTGTATTCTTGTTGGCTAAGATGTGAGGCAGACTTTTCAGCGGCGCCATTCTTGACCGAGCCGACCCGTGGTCAAGGTCCCGTAAATAGTGAACTTTCAAGAGTTTTCCTTTGGGTGGGGGGGGGGGGTGCTGAAATTCCAGGGAATTTTCGGAAAAAGTAGGGTGAATCTAGTTTGATTTTCTGTTGAATTCTGCTGAATTTCCTCTGCTCTCCTCCTACATTTCTAGGACTGTGGCTGGAGCCCGTCTTCTGACATCCAATAGTCTAGTCGTAAATTGCACTGACTACATGTTTCTCTAGAATTTTCTTCCTGTGATAGAACAGCGACGTCATTTTTGCAGCGGTAATAGGTATGTTGTAGGAACTCGCAGGAAAATTTCGATTTCGGTTTCAAAAAATGACAGCGGTATGGGATACAATGGATATACTATTCGTGATCAGCAAGTACACGACCAACAAGCCAAACCCAAACCCCCTAAAGTTTCAGCCCACAATTTTATTTTGAGATTTTGGGGCTAAACAAGTGGAGAATTGAGTGCAGACTCTAATTCATCTTTCTTTTCGGGATTTTCTGGAAACGATTCCCTTTCCAGGCACTGGATGGATATGCTGGCGTCACCGCGGCGACCGATAGCCCAATGGCACACGTTAGGGCCCGTGGAAGAGGAAGGAGGTGAGAAGAAGTAGCCGACCGCGCCAGCGCCAGCTCCTGATCTCTCCAGAACCTCTCCCGTTTCCACAAACTTCCCGCGCCTTGAAACAGTATTCTCCCAATGATTGCAACAGTGCAGCGCTGGGTGGTCCTGGCCGCTCCAGCCCCCCTTGATCTCCCAAGCACACGGTGTTCTCTCGATTTCTGTATGGAATTTCGCAGATTTTACAACTATCCTTTAAAGAACTATCCTTTTGAGCATACCCACGCCATGTGTTTTGCACCCTTTTTGTTATATTTATTATACATTTACTCTGAGCGTTGTGCCAACAGATGCAACGTTCGTCGTGAGCGATGAGAATATTTATATGTATGTTAATATATTGTTTGAAGACAGTGATGTATAGCTTTTCGACTGTCCTGGCTAGAGATTCGGTGAAGGTTACGCTCGATTTTCTATGTGTTTGTTTGTAGTTTAGCTGTGAAGAGACAAGCTTTTCTATAAATTATTCACTCACTGGCTTCCATCTGATTTTCCTTCATGTTTACAGGGATCTAATTCCTCTCGTGGAATAGAGGCTTTGGATTCTAAGAGTTGAAACTTCATATATTAAGGAATTAACAATGATAGCAAAATGACAGTTTGTCTACCGTGAAATTTAGTTCCTGCAATTCTTAGCCCGGAAAATTCAACTTACCAATGAGTGAAACACGACGGCAACCGATTTCTCACATTTCCCGTCGCCTATAACATCGCCTATAACACTCAGCTTTCTCCCCATTGACGGTGTTTCTATCTTCTCTAACAATTTCATTTCGAAATAAAAGATTTATGTACACTTGTTCGCAGATAGGTCTCAATTACTGTTTTTATGAGAAGATTCGAAGATACTTACGAGATTTTTACGACGAAGACATCGTAAAAGCTTGCAATTCAGTAAAAAATCAAACCTCCCTAGTTATGACCTTAGTAGATGGTCTTTTTTTTAGCCCACTAGCAAGTATTAGAAGTGGCGAAGTTTCTTCTGGCACATGAAAAGTTTTCTGACGATGTGCGAAAAACTGCCTGAACAGGCAAAAATCCATTTCGTGTGCTACCTACTGCTTTTAATTGAAAACCGCAGGATAGTGAACGACGCAGTGAAATCAATCTTAAACAATCCTCAATCGGAATGAGGTCCCAATTGCAAAAACACTAATCAAGGCAATAGGTACTATGTTCTATCTTAAAAACCCTGTGCATGACGTCGTAATTTTACTACCTTTTATGATTCTATGTTGCCATACTACTAACATTACTAGTGCCCCTTCGGGACGCTAGAAATAGGGGTGGGGCAGTTACTTGAGGTATGTGCAAAAGCTTCAAATGTGCGGAATGCTTAGAAAATTAACAAATAAGCAGAACTAATCATTAGCTGAGCTCAAAAAATTGAAAATTCTTAATCACGCATCTGCATGTAAAGCTAATATCCGATGCAATGATACTACCTACTCTTTTTTGTCACATTTCCTACATGCCTATGGACCCATTATGAAGAGCAACTCCCAACTCTGCGCAGGAGTATCTTCCACATGGCTTTAGTACATGTGAACAATACAGTGGAAACAATGCCGTGCGAGTAATCAGATGAAATAATTCAAGCTTCACATTATTGAGATGGTCCAAGTGATGAGCTTCTGTTCCATTATACAGGGAGGAAGAAGAGGTGTCGACTGAGACACGAATGAGCACCTAGCGTGCCCCTTCTCCACCGGCAAACTTGCATCTCGGCATTTTCCCCACTATTGAGCCATGGTGGACCCATCCATCGGTGGACACCTATCCTGATGTTTCTCTCAACTACGGGGCCTCAGCACATCTGTTCGTCATCAGTGCAACCGCACTCTTTGCAAACCTCGAAATTACTGCCACAAGGCAACAACCAGGCCGCTCCAAGCAGGGAGGGGGGGGGGGGCTGGTTCCGGCTGCCAGCAAGGCAACCGCCAGGCCACTCCAGGCCGGTGGAAGCCCTGAAACACATTTCCGGAATTGTAGGAAATTTTGAATTCGCACTCATGAGAAGCTGCATAATAATGAAGGTCTATGTGTGCTTGTAATATTACAGAAGTCGGTTGTTGAGCAGAACTGGTTATGAAGAATTTCCCCATGTTGAACAACGGACATTACTATGCATCTTTTCATGAGCGCGAATTCAACATTTTCCCCAATTTCGGAAATGTGTTTCAGGGCTTCCACCGGCCTGGAGTGGCCTGGCCGTTGTCTGGCTGGTAGCTGGGGCCCGGCCTCCTCCTGCTTGGAGTGGCCTGGCGGTTGCCTCGTTGGCAGCCGGAACCTGGCCCCTGCCGGCTTGGTGGTTGCCTTGTGGCAGTGCTGACCACCTCCTGTCTGAAGGGGCCTCACGGTCCGCCACGTCTGACACATCGATTTGGATGCATCCCAAAATAGCTTGCAACGTATCTTGCACAGGTATGCTTTTGTAGTTCAACATGGTGTATCGTCCTGTGTTTCAAAATTGAGTGAAGTTAATAACAAAGCCCCAGCGGAAGGGCTACTCTCCTCCGTACATTGCTGCCGCCTGCGCAGTAGAAAATTTTGCTACACTACCATAATTTATATAAGAGCATTGCATATTATAAAATCCAGGCCTTTGAAAATGAAGTGACTGGAACGTGTTCATGCCAACACATGAAACACAGCTGAATGAGTTACTAAACAGAACTTTTCAAGATAGAAACAGCTAATATGAGTGCAGTTCACTTTCACTCATTAGGGAGGACAATAAAAAAATTGAAGTTATCCTAGAGAGCTCATCCTTCAAAGTAACATGTTTTCTAAGATTTTTGCGGCACAGAAGCATAATAGTGCCTTTATTCCTACTGTTCGACTGACAAACAACACGATGTTTGATCTATACTTGGGTAAGTTTCTCGCAGTCTGGCTGAGGTGCTCTCTCGTTACAGGCGAAAACAATGCGTTTGCACCAGCCACTTACAAACTTTCACCACGAAAGGGTTCTTATTTCCCATTATGAGCCTATAGACAGGAAGATTGACATTGAAGACGTCGATGCACAGAGGATTTGGAAGAACACCATGCATCACGGTCTCCCGCGACATTGTAATCTTTTTTCTGTTCCCGACTTCTCGTACATTTTCATTTACTTTGAAGGCAGCACCCACGGAAATTTTCGCCTCTTAGATCTTCATGCAATCCTGATCCAATCGATTGTGGGGTCAATTTTGCAATAAGTGTTCTAGCTAAAACTTTTCCCATCACAAGTAATAACAGGTAATATCTGGATCAGCAGGATCACTAAGCAGTAAGTTTTACGAGTTCTCATGCTACTGCCGCGCTCCAAAGTCACCCTTGGGGCGCAAAAAATAGCAACTATCAGCTGATTGGTCAACGATTTCGAGTGGCAGCCTTTCATATTAACGTCTTTGTAACTCATTTCTACCAAAACTACCCTGTTTTCCTCAGTTTCTCTCCATTTACTTCCTCTTCACTTATTTATAAACTTTATGAATCCTTTTTCTCATTCAATACATCCAATTTCTCGAACATTTCGTGAATCGGAATTATTTAGCTTTTAAAATTTCCATAAGACTTTGTTTTTTCCCTAGTTATGTCTTTATGATGAACATCCCATTTCCTTTCTTTTTATGCTCTTTCTATACCAAGAAAACTGCTTGACTAGCCAAATATCCGATTTTGCAAAGAACGTAGTTGGCAAAGATGGCAGCGTTATCGTCTTTTTTGTTCGATCCCGTACGTGCAACTCGACCGCGCTGCTTTAACTTACCAGAACAGAACAGCCCAAAAGCCGTTTTTACATGAGTTTTGTTGGGATTGGACACTTCATCCGTACTCCTCACATTCAAAAGTCTAATATTCCGCTACAATCTCAGAGACGAAATTTTCCGTGGGTGCTGCCTTTAAGCAGCGTTTTTGTGGAAGTCCAGTCCCTGGCATAACACTTCTATTTCTTCCCCAAGGTCATTGGGTTGTGAGGGAATCCGATGCACTAATGGTTCAACCGTTACCGAAAACACATAAATTGAGGTGTTGTTCTGAAGGCTGCATGAATAGATAAACAAACAAACAGATGAAACTTTCGAGAATTTGAAGAACGCGCAACTTTAGTAACTTCGTAGATTTACCCCATCCTGAAGAAGAATTCCGTTAGATGAATTCCCTTAGTTTACCATCTATTTGAAAAAAATGAGAGAGTGAGAATATCATGGTTATGAAGAATAGTAGTTTTCTACATTATCATGATTAGTGCCAGCGTCTTGAGACAAAAGAAAACGAGCCCCGAACAGTTGGGATTTTGTATATGTAATAATCTTAAGATCCCCTTTAACAATTTATGAAGTTAACAATTTAGAAGCAATGAAGTTCAATATAATAGCTAAAGTGAAAACAGGCATTCAAGAATGGCAATAACAAATGCCTCCAGCCTGACTGTCAGTACTGTACCTAAGGATAAATTTGTCAGCTGAGGGGTATGGTGTACCTCATCACATGCGAAGGCTGTGGAGAGAAATACGTGGGAGAAACAATGAGGCCCTTACGAATGCGATTGGACGAGCACCGCAGGGCATTAACGAACCCTTCCTCCTATGCGTCAGAAAGCTTTTCAAAACATCGCACTCTGAAACACACGTACGAGCGTGCCCCGAAGTTAAAGGTCAGAGTCCTCCACCGTCATCTTGTGAATACTCTGGAAAGGAAAATTATGGAGGCACTTTAGATAAGGAGGCACATTTCAGAGATAAACAACAGAGAGGAGTTGCGTGATGTGTTAAGATTGATCACATAACCATGAGATATAAATGCCTCTCCGATGTCTTGTCATAACGTAGTAGTTTCATTCTGTGACCGACATCCTAGGAGTGAGGTTCTTCTTTTCTTAACATTATGTCGAACTATGTCGAACATCAACCTAAGTTATCGATGTATAAGTCAGCAATTGCCTAAGAGCAAACAAAGTCAGAAAGACTTATTAACTTCCTGCCTCTAGATATTGTTCATCTGTTCCTATTTGTAAGCTTGTGATGAGATAGTAATGGATTGTTAATATTTAGGTCCGAAGAAGGCATTAGATGCCGAAAGCTTACGAATAAAGGCATTGAGGAGCTTTCAACTGAGCAACTATATCAGCAGTATCTTACGAAGCTCAGAGACAGAACAGTACTGAAACAGCAATAACAATAAGGTCTTAAGCCTCTATCGTAGGAATGCTCAAAGGACTTGTTCAAAATAAAATACCGTGTAATTGGTATGAAGTCAACACTCTGTGCGCATCAAGTCTGATCATCTACCAGACTCAATTGGAGTCATTTCGCCCGCGAAGTACAATACCTGTAGCAATACGATTCTTCCAAAGCAGAAGGATGCTTCTTTTTTTTGGAGAAACTGGCGATTTCTCACTGAATACACTTTCCACCAAATGCACTGCTATTTCTTTTCACCGCATCCGCCTGTGCGTCGCCAGGAAAGGAGCCTCATTGAAAAGAGTTTGCATCCCCTGTCCCAGGAAAAAGTTCAATCTTCTTTAGCAATGTATCTGAGTTCTACGCCTGGTACCTTGGTGCAGAACAGTCAACTCAGTGATCTCTGCCGGCTGGGTACACCTAACGAGACTGTCCTTCTCTGGACCACGCACTATTCATGCAGGAAGGTGATATAATCGTTAGACATCATCTTATTTAGAAGCTTTGCTCTCAATTCTTATGTATTCGGATAGACAAAACATAAACAACCAGACCGTTATCTTTTCACCCAGCCTTTGCATAAATTGAAAACTAGGTGTCAAGTGTGTACAAATAGTACATACATGGATTAACAGCTGCACGTGTTCTCCAAACAGTGTGGAGCTTCATCATGAGGTAAGAGCATCAGCAGCATTTGTTCATCATCGTAAAAACGAGCTCCATAATTATTCTCAATTTCGACTCCATTTTCAAGAAGCGAGTACCGCACTGGGTCGAACAGTTCTACATACAGCGGTGGGCTGTTCAAGCCGATGCTGAAAGCTATCCTACAGGCAAACTGTTAAGAAAAATAACTATAAACAAAATTATAAACCTATTGCCACTGAAATCAGTCCACTGCGCCTTAACCACTGAGGAGGGAACATTACGTTAAGACTAGGAAATTTATGTATGATAGAATCTCGAGAGAAAGCACATTTCTGGAAATTGCGTAGAAAAAGTGCTGAATCCGGCTGTAAGTGGATCGTCGTGGGTAGTACCCCCTTATCGACGTCTTCTGTTTCTCGTCATCCTTTACCGGAATCTATAACAACATCGCAAGTTGAACAAAGATCGAGCTTTCTAGCAGAATGCATTATCCATAATGTCTGCATCCAGCAGGCGTTGAATTACAGCGAAGAAACTCCGGAAATATGTATGGGGATGGCGCACCACATCTTCGTAACGCACATCTTCAGCGTTATCATCAGGAGATCAGGATTTTTTTAAACGCTGGTTCTCTTTCGCCACCATTGGCATTGCTATACAATCTCATCCACAGCAATTAGGGGGTAGCGTTTCAACACTGAATGAGTTTCGAAGAATTCGTTTGCTCAGACACCATCCTCACCGGAGCATACACCAGTAGAGTTACGTACACTTTAATTAGCACACCTGGATTTCCTGCAACGAATGATGGAGCTAGCTCTTTGTGGATTTTCCAGGGAGAACCGACTCAGCTGTTCAGATTTCTTTGAAAATTTGCAGGGAAAGGGAATAGGAATATTTTCTTTGAATATTTTTGGTTGATAGCTCAGGGAAGTCAATCTTTTCAGTGTGAAATAACTTGGGTTGCCGCACATTGTAGAAAGGCAACGCTGTTTTACAGCTCATTGCCGAAAAAATGCTTTATAGCATGTATCTCCATGGTTGAAAGTCTATAGTACCTGAGCAGTACACCTCATGCAACATGGGACTTTGGCTATCTGCGCATCCACACATTTTATTGATGACGCCGTTCGTATCCTCGCACGATCCTACTAGTTCCTGTTCTTATATACCAACAAAACAGGGAAAACATGTAAACAGTTCGACTGTCCCAGAATCCCACTGCCCATGTGGGTGCTGTGCTGAATAAATGTTCACAGTTAGCACTGATCCCCAGATATCAAGAAATGGCCGCTGCGTGACACATTCTCAACAACAGAAGTGAGCGTTCTCTGTAGCCTGAAATATGGAAGTGCCTGCCAGTCGGTGTCAAGACGACATCCCGAAATGTGTAATGGGGCTAGTGTCGCTCTAAGGACGCCTCCGAGAATTCGGTTCAAGTTGACAGCAGGCGACGTTATCAGCAACAATAACGAAAGCTGTCGACCAATCCAAGTCCATCAAAATTTGATCTTGTTAATAAGTTGATTTAAAAGGAAGTTGAAAGGCTCCTGCTTCTTGAGGTTTCCTAATATCTGGTGACTCTGTGCAGTTAGTTCTTTCTCTGGTGATATAGATCACGTTATACTTGACAAAGTGCGGCTTTTTGCGGTAAATTTATTGTATTTACTGACCTTGGAGTACTATATTCAAGTGAACTTTGCTTCACGTCTGTGGACAAATAAATGAATAAATAA
>KN727009.1:13689-31635 GCA_000816745.1 Ancylostoma duodenale
AATAAATAAATAAATAAATAAATAAATAAATAAATAAATAGAGTGGATCAACAACTTCCAGATTTATTTGTACTTATCTCAGCACCGAAACTTGAGGAGGTACGAAACCTTGAGCGAAATGTCTTTACCCGTTTCCTTCAATCGGATTAATAAGGTAATAAAGGTTCCCAGAAAAAAAGCATAATGATAACGACTCTAGCTATGTGGGGCTGACTCAATGTAGTGGCAAAAAGAAAGCGTTGTCGTAAATGTCGTGAACGATAAGGGAAGGGCTACCTAGTCAGCGAACTTTCAGATCACGTCCCTTTCCTAGCACACCTCTAGTGTCAATAAAGGCAAAAATGATAACTAATAAATAGATAGTGAATAAATGCTAAATAGATGGATAATTGGTGACTAATGGCAATGTAATAATAATAACAACCTCTCACACACCGCCGTTTCTCTAACGAACAGGCATTCATCCTTAGGAAGGGGGTAATCCTGGCTAAGACAACCTATGACTAACCAACAGGTACAGCTGACACAGGCGATCATCCACTGTGTATGAGTGGAACCGGTTGGTATGATTAATTGGAGGAGGTTCTGCAAGCACAGCAATTTTTTGCTGGATTTTGGATCGATCCCCACGTTGTGGGGAAAACCTTTCCTCGGGCAATCCTTTCAGTAGCCACGCAGGTATTGTTTCGGAATTTACTAATGTTATTCAACTCAATGCATTAAAGCACTCTAACTAGACTTTTTCCTAATATAAAACCTCATCCTCCGGGCTTTGAAGACTCAACATTACACTTTGTACCAATGACAACGACAAGGCCGCAACGATTTGTTGAGCTGCTATCGTTCAGCCGACTACAAGTAAACTATGCAATAAAAAAATACTCATAACCACTATTACTTATAAAGCAAAGAAAAATCGAGTCAGTTGGGAGTCCTCTCAAAAATGAAATCCCATGTACGTATGTTTCAAAATACTCGAAATTGTGCAATATTTCGTCAACAAAATATAACTGCTTCAAGAAATCAGCACCAGTAGGGATTCGCTGATGTGTTGATGCTGAAGAAAACGCATTCCGGAAATTCCACAGCAGAATACCCTTTTCTGGAAGTACCAACAGGCAGCAGAGTCGGTGGAAGATTGTGGCAGAACAGCGCCAAACCAATTGGAAAACCACATTCTGCTGTCGAAGCTCCAGTGCAGTGTCAGGGCAGGATTCGTCTATGAAACGAGCGTGGCGTTAGTATTAATGTATTTGCATGTTTTTTTTTCTCTCCACTAGTGAAAAGAATAATACTCGCACTTTTACACGTGGAAACGAACAAAAATTCACATCCATAGCCCTTCAAGCAGTACGTAACATGGCCCAGCTTCATTTGAATATGATATCATTAATCGACGGCCTAATTCCCCTCCTCCCTCCTCCCCCCCCCCCCCCCCCTCCTCCCACCCCAGAATGGAACTCCACATTTTCGAAACTACATAACAATACAAAAAAGAAGTTGCCCTAGTTTGTTTTCAGTTGTTTGATTTTATCATTATTTTTAAATGTTTATTCTTCTATTGTTCAATATTGAAATTAATACTTTTAGTATTTTTATTACTCCAGCAGGGTTCCTGGAGTGGCGGAGTTGCCACTTCTTCCTACGCCCCCGCCCCCCAAATATAGGATGGGTCGTCCTTCTTAATACATGACTGTGCACCATGTTCACACTACTCTACTGTACTGCTCAACAAAAGCAGTCAATTTTTGTATTCCACGAGCACTTCCGACTTCGGCTGACCAGGATTGTTCCTGAGCTCTGTAAAATGATTGGCCGTGCCTAATGGGACATTGCTCATTTTCTACTACACTGATGGAGGAAATGTTTCCACATAGTAGCAACGCAGTTTTTAGTTGTATGGTAGATCACAGAGTTAGCATCTGTGGTCAGGTAAGGGTCGTGGCCTCGTCTTGGACAGGTCTCAGGTCGCCCAAGATGCTTTTCGTCTCAAACGGAAAAGGAGCCACGAAATAATTGCAAAGGATGAGGCCTCAGTCATCCAGTAGTGGCTGTCAAAGGTTAAATGGAGGATATTAATGAAATCATTCAATAACGTAGATAAAATTCTATAGCTTGATAAAATTCTATAGCTTATTTCTCATTTCTCTACTTAGTATTACTTTCAATTCGAAAAAAGGTGATTAATCCTCCATCGGCATTAACATTAAATTCCAATAGTCAGGTCCCCTTTTTCTCACGGAGACCCTATTTTTCATGCAACCGCTTCCCCCGTCCTGACCTTCATTTCCTTCCACTTACTCCTTCCTACGTCGTTCGGCAAAAAAAAAAACTGTATTACTGCATTTTAATACGCTTGTCATTTCTATAACTGTTACTTTTCGTCGCTCTTCTTTGTCACCTCCATAGGCCTATATCATTACTTGGTGGAATGAAAACGGAAAAAAGGGGGGACGTCCTCAATCGAGTGATTTTCCAAAAAAAAAGGGATTCAAACGCTTATGTCCCTTTGTCATATTTCGTTTCTGAAGGAAGGGGAAGGACAATGGTGGGGAAGATGAACTAGCTGGAACTCTATGGCACAAGCAGGATAATGTTTAATCTGTCAACGGTCCCTGTTCGGAACAATTGTTCACAACTTACGAAGTATTACGCATTTTAAAGCTATATGAATACCCGTGTAATTTGCCTCTTTTAAGCGCGGCAAAGCCAACAAATGCTAAATCTTCATCAGTAACTGCTTCTGAATTGGAAGTAATTAGTTATTTGCAGAATTACAGCTGCTTCAACAGGCATCACATGCTTACTAGTAACGCGAAAAAGATAATAACGAACAGCTCTGTGAGAAAAAAAAACAGTAAAAGGGGTCTAAAAATTTTATTTTGACATGGGAGTAACGGTCGAAGGTCTTTCATATGGTGTAAGCGCAATTGCACCAAATCACACCACATTTATAAGTCTTACACAGTACAAAATTACTGTGCTTCGGATAGAAAAAAGCGTTCATAGGGGTGTTCAAGCTTCAAACAGAACTGAAATCTGACAGAACGAACGTGTACCATATGAACCAGCTGAGCTGCACGTGCATTCTCGCAATTTATGAACCATTTATGCAGCGTAAATGGCCGAGCATTCATCAGCAAGACGGGACTCGCCCTATTAAAGCACGAGAACATTGACCATTTCTCCTGCCCTCGTATAGCGCTCCAAATTGCTCTAGTGAAAAAGTTCCACGTCCCACTGTCCAGATGTGAAAAGCTTGGAGGCAGATAGTTTCCGGGGTTGTGAGTAGTCTCAGCAAAGTTTCATAGTTATGGGTAATCTCAGCAACTTCCTTGTAAGAACTCGAGTCGAACACATTTTTGGAGTATGCAAAAATCCCCATGAAGTAATGAAGGTAACTGCACTGGGATTATTCGGTTACTAGGAGTTCTGACTGACAGTGTTTATCGTCGTTTTATGTACGATCACACAATTTCTGAGTTCGTTTCAACATTAACATTATAATGCAACTAAAATCTTGCTCATTGCTTTGATCTCTGATTGAGTTGACATGCTAGAAAGAACCTCCGCGAGTGAGATGGAACAAATCACTTGGGAAGTATGGGTTTGAGCAGCACCATGGTTTCATATTTCTGAATGAAGGGTGCAACTGCATCCATGGCCTGAAGATCTTTCTGTCCGTGCCTTGCCAAGAGATAATACTTTCATGTACACATATTCTTAGGATAAATCTGCAGACAATACCCTCAAACACAGAGCGTTATCTTAGGTTGTAGGAAAAGTTCTTGCGGTTTTTGGAACAGTACATTTTCTTTTCAAAAACAGGAAAGCACATTAAGAAATGCATAAATCACCATCACGTACTGCCACTCTTCGTCCATTTTTGGAAAGCCTTTCGATGACCTCGGCTCAAAACCGTCCTGGCATTGAGTCGGAAAAGTTGCCCAACCAGCGATTCGAGTCATCTTCATCATCAAATGCTCTACCTTGTATGGCACTAGACGGAGACAGGAGAAGGTGGTTATCTTTCGAGGCAAGATATGGGCTCTACTTCGGGTAAGTCAGCATTTCAGTTCAAGGCCGGCTAGCTTCTGGCGAGTCACACTTTCAATATGTGGACGAGCATCGTCGTGGGGAAATCGGATCCTGCCGTGATTCGGACTCTCCTCTGCGATTTTTCCGGCCATTCTAGTTGGCTGCTGATAGCACAGGTCTAGCGAGAGGACAGTGTCGCGTGGCAGTAGCGCTTAGTGGACGATGCCTTTGCTGTCACACCAGGCAGTGACCACAACCTTCAGAGGGTGATCACCCGTCTTCGGCTGCGGCTCAGGCTGCTCAACCTTACCAACTTAGTGTCGATGGTGCTTGATGTTGACGTACAGACAGCACTTCTCATCTCCTGTAAAGATGGACTTCAGCCGGTTTTCAATGCTCGAGGGCAATTCAGTAGCCACCTGTGTACACCCCTGGAGACCGCACCCGGTCAAATCATGACCACTCACTGTGATAATTTTTTTAACCTCGCCCAACTGACGCAGGTGATCGGCGATGCTAGTAAAGTGAACATCTAAGACTTGCGTCCTACCACACCTAGTTTGCCGTAGATCTGAGTCCACCGGCTGTCGTAATCGATCATTGTCGACTCCGGATGCGCGTCCCGAACATGCGGAAACATTGAGGTTGAAGTCGCCAATAGGAAGGTGGCTGGATCAATCTGGTGCAGTGCGTTCGGTTGCTGTACCATCCCCAAATATAGCGGTAATAAGACAACTGGATGTGGCTGCTGATTCCCCAGATTTGAAGTCGTTTACTGAAAGGTGGCAAAAATTCTGCGTATAAAGTTCCATATTCTTGGACGGGACTCTGCAGGAATTTGCAGTTGATGACAGTAATAAACTTGCACATACCTGACCTCCTTATATATGCAAAAGACAAGTTGCTTCAAAGCAGCTTGGGGTTATAAAAAGCACACTTTTGAAAACCGCTAGAACTTTCCCTACAACCTAAATTTATTCGAAATACGTATGAGGTAGGGGCTCTGATGAGTCCCTTCACAGATGGCGCGCAAAATTTTTCAAAACTTTAGACACTTTGGAAAATTGGGATGAAATGGATTTTATGGATCAACCCGTGACACCAGAAATCTTCCTACAGTAGAAAGCATACGTGCAAAGCATGGATGAGCAAAAGTGTCACGTGAGACCAGAAGTTTGGAAGTCGGAAGTTGGAAGAAGTTCGAAATGTGTAGGGGAATTTCAGATCAATAAAAACAGCATACATGACCTGAAATAACTCACCTGCTGCCAATCCTCCAAAAATCAAAAAGTGGGAAGCTCGCGTGGCTCTAGAATTCAGAAACTTCCCAACTTCAGAAGCCCGGATTTTCGCTCGCCCTTCGTGATGAGTGTCCCCAGAGACATATATGACATGGTCACGTAACGAAAACTCTTTATTTATAGTATTTACACATTTGAATTTGTGTTCAAGCAAGGACATGCGTGGAAATGTCGGCTGTTGCACGTTCTCTGCGTCGTTCCGCTCTCGCTTAGTCAGTGTCCGCCAAGCATTCACTAGGCAATCAATTCACGTGATCCTTGAAGGGTAAGAATAGAGATGAGAACGTTATGTGGTCTACGTGCCCCGTCATGGATGCGCTGCTGTCTTTCTTACCTATTCTCTCTTGCGAACCCTCCTTGTCCTCAGCCTGTTCTAACTATGAATTAATCTTCTGATGAATACTCGGTGACGAAGAGTACTTCCCTCGTTAGGTACCGCTATTTCTGTCTCACTTCTTCGTGCGATACATCATCCTATTCTTTCCATCTCATTGTGCCGCTCTCGAGCGTGCCATAAATGTAGTGACGTCTTCATTAGTCACTTTCGTTTTTGTAATGCCCTTTGAATGCCGAGGCAACGGCGGAAGACGTGCTACGCTCCCAGATGTGTTCGAGCGAATACCTCTTGCTCGGGCAGCTCGGGCGATCCGCGCCGATTCGTGGGCTGTTTGCGTCAGCGGTTTTTCGGCCGTCATTGCTACTACGAATGTACCCGCGAAAAACCAGTTCTAGACATATGATGGTCGGGCAAAAAACATGTGAACGTGTTCCGTTTTTCCTGGCGTGTAATTGCGCTCCTCTTCGGCGTGATCTCGATTTGGTCGCCCACTTCCCTTACTCACGAGGGTTCCGTAGAGCAATACAACATTCGAACAAAGTAACAGGATCGAAAAATAACTCAGTATTCCATATAAGGATACTGCTCAGAACCGAATCAAACCATATGTTTACAGATAAAAATTCAAAGTGTTGCGCTCCACCCTCCAAAGTACTCTGCCGGTCAACATTTATTGGATCACCCAAAACCTACCATCTGCTCTAATGTACCGCACTAACTATGTACGCGATTCGGTGGGCCAGTTGGGCGCTATGGTTGTCTGTATTGATGTCTTGCTTATTTTCCACCGTTTTTCTTTGTTCTTTTGTTTTGTTCCGATGTAGGCAGAGCGGCGCGGAGGTGGTGCGACGCGGCAAGCCAGATGGGCGGTTTCCTGTCATGCAATAATGACTAATAAGGACGCCGGCACTACAGATTCATTACATACTGTAGGTAGTCCATGACCTGTTTTCTCGTCATGGACTGGGACACAATGGAGTATTGGATTTATTCACAACACTATCGGGGAACATTTTCTGGCTTCTGGTTTTTTTGATGAATCATTGAGGGTAAAAAAATAATAAATAAATCGTCATGGTAGTGTCATTTGTTTAATGTCTGTCGATCTTTTGTTTTTCTGTTCATTTTCTTGTTGTGAATGGCTGTGGCACACATCATGATGTAACAACTGGAGTAAAATAAAGCCTACATTATGCGTTCTGGCTCTGTGAAAAGGATCTCTGTAGAAGACTGTACACCTTCCGTGTCAGGAGAGCGGCTCTATGGTTCACCGCGACAATAGAAACAAGAGGATGAAATTTACTGCGTTATTTATCTGGCTGAAGGAGCAGAATTCTACTTACCTTCTGGTTATCAAGACAGTTTCCTTTTTTAGCACAGCTTTCATTTTTTTTTGTTCTGGCAGTTGTTTCGCTTTTTAAATTAGCTACATATGCTTCTTCGAATAGATGAACCACTCCTGTCGCTGGCACTCTCCCAGCTCGCATAGCTACAGCTGTCACAGTCATTGTATGTGCGATCCTTCGACATAAAAAAGACTAGCTCGTATTTCATGTCATTAACGGCCTTTTATTGTTGTTCCTTTCTCTTGCGAGAAATTGCCGAACGGCTGCCAGTCAGAAAGGAGATCACCACTAGATGTAGGGTAAAAAAAGCGCTTACTCTCACATAATGGCCTAGGACACGACCAAGTTCTTTCTCACCCGAACGCTTGTGATCCTCATTTCGGCTTGGATGTCAACGACTAATCGTGCTGATCAAGTGTAGGACTTTTCCTCAAACTCACATGGAGTCACCATATCTCCAATACATTAACTGTTCCACTTGCTCAGAGCTCTCAAGCAGTAATCCAAAAAATTATGCTGGTGACTGACGACTTTCCAAAATCACAGGACAGAGTGAATGAAAATCAAATGAATTTAATCAATTTAATGAATTATCCGGAAGCAAATCCGAAAAGCCGAATATTCGGAAAATAAAAGGTTTACACCTATTTTTTCCATCCCTTAAGATCTGTAAGGCTCTCTTTTCAAGAGATTCCAACTTTTAACCTACTTGAGGTCGATTATTCGAATAGCGTATACATCTAAATCATTATTCGGTTAACACAGTAAGAGAAACATTATCCAGTTATACCCTGTTTCAAACGCGACTATAGTTGAGTATCCGTAGAGATAACCTGCTTTTCCCTCAGTCCTCTTCAATTCCTGCACACTTTCCCTTCTTCTATCTGCCGTCTTCCCAACTATCGTCCCCGGTGAAACGCTTTGAACCATTATATTCATTTTGAAAAAATGCTGTTCCCGGACAATTGTGGGTAGCTCTTGATGTTGGCAGAATCTCACTAATCCCTGTGCTACCCTCCCACCTATACTCTCGCTGTTCATCGCTTGAACCAATACACAACACTTTCATTACCCATATTACAACGCGCTATGACTCTGCGCTATGCTTGGCTCCCCGAAACAATACTACGGCCAAATATGTCTCATTGCTTTTACAGTGCCATGACAAGAAGACGATCGTCGTTCGAAGAATTGACAAGGCCATGCCAAGGTGGCCCATGCGTGGAATCAAAAATACGGCGACGTTTATCCCTAACGCGTTTCACGACTGCAAAGCGGGTTCTGCTCGCTAGAGAGAAGACAGGGCATTAAATCTCTTTCTTTTATGAGCTTTGTGAAGATAGCTAATCAATGGAATCGTGCTGCCGACTCGAGAATTTCTAGGAAATCAAAATAAAAAACTCCTAGAACTCATGGCTTGCCCCAATAACATCAGCAACATGAAAATTTTTCCTTCAGTAGTCCAGGATCAGAGTGACTGATCTTTGTCAGCTGGAGCTGCAGAGCTGTAACTATAGCTAGTGTAGGTGCAGTTCACAAAGAGCAATAGAAATAAGAAATGCTACAAATATGATGTCGTATAAAAAATTCTCCGTGGTTTTTCGTCACAAGCCGGTTCTGACACTTTATCTCCAGCAACACTCACCCGATCGTCCAAAAAAAAAAACATGCTTAAAATGTAATACTCCAGCTCACGTTTTTGCCAAGATAGTTCTCAAATTTGTTGCTCGTGTAAAAAGTTATATTAATTTGAAAATGAGCGAAACATCTGAAGAAATACGGTATGTGATGCTTTTTTACTGTAAAAAAAGGCAAAACCGCTGCAAGAACATGCCAAGAAATTTGTGAAGTGTGGCGAAAATGCTGTTAGTGAGCGAAGGATCCAGGAGGGGTTTGCTAGATTCCGTTGCGGAAATTTGGATTTCAAAGATGCACATCGCTCTAGCCGGCCAGCAAATGAAAAAGTCGATGAAATTATGCAACTTTTTTTGCGACTTGGAACAACTTTTTATACGACCTTATATAATGGTTCATTTAGTTGAACTCAGCACGAAATTGTTCGCGCTGGAGATTTTGTCACCCGACTTTTAAGGGACGTATTAAATAATTCCTGTTAACTGAAGAAAAAGCGGGAACAGAATCCATGAAAAGCGGATTTTCGACCTGGATACTTGTCCTAGAGATGAAAATTCTCTTAATTGATGCCTTCAAGGTCTAAACTAACATCTGGAAAGAAATTACGATGTTTCCAAACTGAACAACGAAAGATAACTTATGTGAGAGGAATCCTCTTAGAAGTTCTTTTTCTTTTTCTGGAAATACATTTGAGTGCACCACTCCAGTGCACTATTTCTTACTTCACTTGAACAGCCCTATGTCTTTGCAGACACGAGAAAGATGCGGTTTCTAAGTGACAAGAAGTGATTTTTACTTTTTGGAGCGATGATGGTGCGACAAGCAGAGCCCCCAAAAAGCATTCAAAACCAATTTGCAACAAATGTAGTGAAGACCAACACTGCCCGCGCCGACTTCGGGCGTAATCCTGCCCAAATCGCCGAGACCAGCGAAAGCATACGTATACGTGTTGTCGAGCCGAAGCACATTAGCAAACAGCAGCCAGCCGAGTGCTGCAATCGCCGTTTCGGCAAAACAAAAGCAATGCCACATGATACCTGGCGGCGGTCGGTGCCACGCTCTCCACAAGGCCGGCCGAACTTCGCCAGCGACGAACAAGCCCATTAAATTCGTTTTATAGCAACCATAACATGTTCATAGTTCATAATTTTATTATTCTCGGGCATCATGAAAACAACTCGTCTTCGACCAATGATCAAACATTCGTACATAAATGAAACTATCACAATAAGCGTCATTAATACAGCTTTACAGTGTTAAGGGACTGATCTGAAGGAACACCCATGTATAAGATCGGAAAATGAGGAAAACATATTTCCCAGTTTTTGCGGATTCACCAGAGCAATCTTCTAATTATATGTAAAATAACATCAAATGTTATGCTTTGCCAGTAAAAATCTCACGAAAGCATCCTTAAGCAGTAATTGTTATGAGAAAAAGTCTGATATCGCTTCAGGTTACGTATCACCTAATGAAAAACTGGAGAATGTGCACATCCAACATTTTAGGCTTAACTGTGAAAAATTACACATAGACGCAAGCGCAAGAGATAAAACTAATTAGAGACAAGAAATCGTACCGCGTCCATTCATAACATGGGACTCGCGGCGTGTAACCGGTTTCACACACTGACGGTCAGTACCGTCGGTAATACGAACATTACAGAACTTTCAAACAACATCGTGAAGAGCGCAAGGCACTCGGTAACCTGAGTTTGGCGGAGGTTCATATTTACAAACGAGTGAGTATCTCGCCGGGGCTCTGCACCCCGAAGTGGGAAAGACAATACGACTGAGAGATAACAGCAATTGGTGTGAGTCTCGGTGTTATTGCGGACGCATCGGGAAACCCTCCTGTTGTAACCGCCGCATCATGTCCGAACTGGCCATCAGGCTGCTCGCCTGTGACGAGGGAATCAGGGCGGGGTGGAGTCCGAGGCTCGGAGGCAGGCCTGCGGACATCGCGGTCGGAGCCTGCATTGAGTGCGGGGCCATCGGTGGCATGCTCATCTGGTTGGCCATCATCATTTGCATCATGAGGGCCTGAATTTCTGGAGTGGTCAGGCCCTGAGGAGGAGCCATTGCGCCACCCATCGCGCCAGCCATCTGCTGCGCTTGCATCATTTCCATTTGGAATCGTTGCATGTCTGTCGGCTGCTGACTCGGCATAAACGGAAGGCCAGCGGCTGCCGCAGCGGCCGCCATTCGTTGGTCCATGAACGGCATCATAGGGATGCGACCGGCAGCTGCCAGTTGACGTTGCATTTCCATTTTCATCATCTGTAAAGAAAATTTAGTATTCAATGTTGAGAAAGAAAGCAATAAAGGGAAAAAGAAGAGAGACAACATTCAAAACCACTTCAAAAAATCTGCAGCCCACTTAGTACGGAAAATATGCATTATAAATGGCATTGTTTTCTAGGAAATTTGACTCTAAAACGTGAAGTAAAAATGTAAGAATGGCTAAGTTTGACCCGCATTTCTAAGGAATGAGGATCTCACCTTTTTTTAGGGCGAGCTTCGAAATCTCCCTCCAACTTAATTAGGGGGAATACCTTAGCGCAGATGAACAACTTTTTGCTATTTAAAGATATCTCGAAAAATTAATTTTTATGAAAACAATTTTTTCTTAAAATTTCAAAAAAAAATCATTCGTGAAAGTACCAGAAAAATCAAAAATGAGTACTTTCAAAACAGATAATACATTACTTTTACAATGAAACAATTAAAGAGACCACAATGGGCCCCACAGAAAGACTGGCACGAGAAGACTCCATTACCTAGGGGCCAAACGCTATCAGTCATTCCCTTGGACATCTACTTGGTCTTTCGCAGAAGAAAACAAACATTTTCAAAAATTAAAACAAAACTTACATGCTGCTGCTGGGCCGCCGCTTGTTGCTGTGCTTCTAACAGTTGCGCTTGCTGCATCTGTTGCATCATAGCCACCGTCATAGGATCCATGCCAGGAAACATGTGCATCTGTCCATTCATCGCTGTCACTCGTGACAGGTCAGCAATACCGCCAGGAATCATACCATTAAAGTCAGGCTGAATAAAATTTCCTTCATATTATGTACAGATGTGCGCCACAGGCCGTAAACCCGATCAACTCTGTTACCTTTTTCGGTTGTGTTGGGGTGGGTGGTTGTTGCTGAGCAGCTGCCGCCGCTGCTGCTGCAGCTTTCTCTTTCTTTTCGCGTTTCCGTCTCGCCCATTCACAATCGCTCGGCATACGATATGACAAATCAGTGCGCGCGCACATCTGACCGCATGGTCGAACGATCGACTGCACAAATATTGCATTTTTTGACGTACACGCCTCCTGCAATACGAATGACATTCAGCCTATGCACAAAATAATAGAACTATTTATAGTTACCTGATCGCCGTGTTTCCACGTGTTGTCGTCTGCGATGACACTGGCCACGTTCTCGTCATTCTCATCAGATTCAATGTCGTCGAAGAGCTTCTCCTCTTTCTTCGGTTCCTCGACTCCAGTGTTCTCGGGTTTCACTTCTTCTACCATCTTTGCCACTTGTTCTAATTTTTCCAGAGGCTTGCCGGACTCGAGCTCTTTCTTCAGTTCAGGTGCACTCTGGAAATAGAGTTTAAAAGTAAACATTCATGAAGACCGGGTTCTCACTACCAACCATCAACTAGGTGTGGTTCGGCGGTCTCTTCGAAACAAAATAAGCTATGCTTTTTTTCTGGACACAGAAGGAAAATTTTATGAGCGAAGAGGGCAAAAAGAAGACGTCACTTATTCAATAAGAACATGAGCAAACAAAATTACCTCGCCGTTGACGCTTGCGGGTTGTGGCGGCTTCTCAGTGAAGCTTGGGCTGGCAGTATTTGACGCATCAGCGTTATCTTCCTCCTTTTTAACAACATTCGAAGTGGCTGCTGCCTTCGCTTCCTCGATAACTGCTTCTTCTTTTCCGCTGCTGCTATCCTCGTCAACATCCTCCTTAAAAAGTTAAAACTCATGTCAAAAATAAAGGGATGAGCGAATTAATTGAGCAACACAAATAACTATGAACAATGAGGAAGTTATGGACAATGACAAACCTTCTTTTTCTTAGCACTGTTGTTGTGCGACGGGAGACCATTGTGATGGTGATGATTTCCCCGTTTCCTCTTACCATTCTTTGCCTTGCTTATGGGCACTTTGTCAAGGTCGAACTCATGTATGGATGCCGCCTGGCTCGGACTGCGGCGCTCTTCGCCCATCGAAGGAGTCCTAAAAAACGGCCACATGTTGACGGCGCACCAAGTGGATGGACTAAGTTTCGCAAATACGGCGATAAAATTGAACGATAACAGCTGGTTTACGATGCTACTGCCACTAACGGGAAGCAAAAACTCTGCGGAATCGACATTTCAACAATGTTCTTATCGCAATCAGTGAAGAACTCCAATTTGTAAGTGTAAAGGAATCGACAGCGAATACTTCAGAGTATTAGTCACAAATTCATTGTTGCTTAAGAAAGCGAGTATTTTCGTCATGCACACGTTGAACAGCAGTAAAAACAGCAGTTGTTGCTACGGAACAAAATTTCCTGTTAACGAATTCTTTGCAAAGCTCATAGCAAAACAATGGATAATACGTTAACCAAAACCTGGCTTAGTGCTTCATAGTACCCTAAATGTCGAAAAGAGCATGAAGTCAAGAGCTGAACTTATCTGCACCTAATTTATAAAACGCTACACCTTATACTACGACTAACTTAACAATACCCGAGAACAGAAATTTTGTGCCCCTAAAGCCTCGAAATAATTGCCTTGCTGACTTTATCACAAGCCGATAACCACACTAGTGATCGATACGAACCTTCGTCGTTCTTTCTTCCCAGCCCTTGTTCTGACACCACTGTCCTCATCAGCATCTACGCCAGATGGACTTCGCTTGAAAAGGCACGGAGGCACAGTCGATGGTCGGTCGACGGGCCGTAATTGACCGTATTTCTTGTAAAAAAGTCGGCAGTCGGAACATAACAGCAGACCATCTCTTCCAGCGTGATGCCAGTCACGGCTCTCTACAAATTACAGAAAATACAGAGGTTTGATCCAATTTTAGTTCTAAAACCGAAACTAACAGAAAGGAGTAAGACTAGAAGGCTTCAACAGAAAACAGAGAACCCACTTGAGCCATAGCAGTGATGACAAGCGTACTGAGCCGCTTTTTCTGCATCCAGACCTTCCATTTCACCCTCGCTAGCTGATGCATAATCCAGCAACTCCGTGGAGGCAGGTCGTGATGACTTAAACAACTATTAGGAAAATTTATAAAACAGTCTCCTGGATCCAAGTAAACCCAAAAATACCTTATTTTGAGTGTTCTTTGAGTTTCTCTTGATGGATGTCACCTGATTCCGCTGCCTTGAGAGCGGTTTCGGCTTTACAGCATCAGATGTTTTCTTCCATAAATAGTAGAAACCAACCAGCTGGTCCTGTAACGTTCTTTTTAAAGCATGGGCATGAAATAACAGAGCGCTTCATATCTTTGAGGTGTAAAAACTATAGAATGTTATAGCCCCATGATTTTCAAGAGTTCAAAGCTTTCACAAACAAGAATAGTTCAATAGTGTAATACAAAAGTATTCAGAGAAGTGCTGACTCAACTCCCTTCGATCTGACAACCCTTATGCGAATATGTAAATCGAATACCCTTATGAAAATGTGTTTTCCTGTAAGATTTGTCTGTGTTCTTTCAACTCTCACACGTTTTCCTTAAGAAACGTAATAAATGAATGAATGAATGTACAATTGCAAATGTACATAACACTCCTAAGGCAAATGTTAAAAAGACACCTCACCCTGCTATGAAGTGGCAGCAGTTCGCGACTTATTCGCACGAAATTCTTCCCGATCGTCTTTATACCCTTGCAGAACTTCTTAGTGTCCTCGACTGTCATGAAATTTGCGTCAGCAGACAGCAGCTTATCATTCGCATTCATTTCTTTCAGGGCCTCATCGAATTTGTATCCACAGCGATGCAGTGTAGTGAGTGCGTCGTCAAAGAGCAGATCGCTCACCTGAAACGAGCTCGCCACATAATCGTATACACCATTATGACGCTCTTTGACGCGGCGTACGGACGCAAATCAACAGAAACACATAGGTGCACCTGCCACGATACGACACACAGAGCCGTAAAAGGCATGAGTCACGTAATAGTAGCACGTCTGAGATAACGTGTGATACGGAGAAGACACTCACCCGAGAATGTTTTTCGGTGTCCATCATCCTAGTCTCCATCATTGCGAACATCCGAAAACTTCTTGCAAGTTTTATGTACTTGTCCTCCGTGCCTGGATCGATCATCCCAGGCCGATATAGAAGTTCATCGCGGTCGGGTTCATCCGCCACTGAACATGTTGCCTCAGCAGGCAACTTCGCCTGAAATAAGTAACTTCTAAGTACATAGACGCGGTAAAATCGAGAAGTGTAAGGGCACTGCAGTTAAAACATTGTAAAGTAATAAACAGTTCTCCCAACAGTAAATCTATTTTCGCACTATGTAATCCAATAAATTTCAAACAGTGGGACAAGCCATTATATCTGATATCAAAGATAAGCCATGGAAACAGCGAATAGTACTCAGAAATGGTGATATGGATGATAGACGACAAAATGTGAGGGCTTTGCATATAAAACCAAATACGATTGCCTGGTCGCCCATTTTTCACAATGTGGCAAGGCAACGTTCAATCAGTCTTATTCACGCTCAGAATGTTTTTGAAAGAACGTAAAATTGATAGCTTTTCAGGTTCAAATGCCAACATTTTCTGGGACATTTCATGTTAAGAATGGCCTGTTGCTCATTCAAAGGGCTACAGTATCCAGTATTACAACGAATCGGCTCCAACCACATATAAAGCACAGACAGTAACATGGAAACCATGAAAAGACAATATTCCACTGTCTGCCAATAAACTAACCCCATCGGTTATGTTTCGGTTTGTTGAGATGCATTTTAAGATTTAACAGGAGATAGGTGGGCCATGAAATACACTCCCAATCAAGAGGACTAAAAGAATAAGAGTGAGACCAACTGTAATGCGTCAAATGACGTCAAAAATGACGCTTCTGTAATACTAGGAAGACAGGGAACAAATTTTCCAGAATGAGAGTGCAGAAAAAAAAAGATTACTCATCATGAATAGACCAAGTAGCCGAGATGGGAACACAACACCGCGTTATTGTCAAGTGTCACATGCATTTGGGACGTGACTGAAGAAGTACGATGGCAAAGCTCATGTGATTCATTGCAGCCCTTTTCAACGAGGAACTCGCCCAATTCGTAAGCGCTCGTTAATCTCAGTGGGATGCCCTGACACCAATATTCCGACATTGTACATTAATAATGCGGATGCAGCGTTTGGAAATGAATACTGTAGTCTTACAGCGAACCCCCAATGATTCACGGATGATTAACACTCACGTTCGCTCACAAAAGGGGCTCAGAAAAGCACGATTCAAGGGTAGTTTTCACAGGAACATTCTTGCACACTCAGGCATGTTTCCGTTTTCAAGGATCCGCTTTTCAAGGAATACTAACCATAAGACGTTCCATTTATCCAGGATTAAATGAACGACTAAAGCAATCATGTAAGAGGATTGCTTTAGTCATTCATTCAATCTAGGGTAAGTTCATAGACGTGCTTGTTTTGCAACGAATCATTATCCAATCACGTGCGAAGGTCAACAAACGCAACCTCTTCTCTCATCCACTCAGCCGGCAGCTGAGAGAGGAACAACAGCAGCAATCGATGCCTAACAACAGGCCGCGAAGAGAACCCGAAAGCGCTTGCTCATCGACGAGAAGGAGCGTGGAGGAGAGGGCAAACGCAGAAAATGTATTCCTTTGGAAAAAAAATCGGGAGGAATCTCCTCACAGATTCGATACAAACACTGCAACTGCCAGCAAAACGATATTCACACCTCCCACACAAATAGCATGAGAACCTAATCCCGTGCAAAACACGTAGCTAATTAGTGTTCGGAACGGAACTGCAACGTGTCCATTGGTGTCTACCTGTGCTCCAGCTGCCATAGCTGTGAGAGACAAAGAAACATTAGGAAAGGTTCAAGGTGATTTCGACGTGAGAACGAAAAATGGAAGAAACTTAGGCAGAATAAATAGCTTCAAAATTGTATCGGGTATATTTTTTCACATCTTTTGCTCAGCAACTTAGCACAGATAAGCAAAAGGCTAGAATGAACCCTACATGAGAGGAACCGAAAAGATTACGATCAAGGAAAGCAATGGCGTAAATTCGATATAATAACAAATTAAAACCCAAAGAATGATTTTCACTGCCAAAAATGTAGTCAATTCAAGAGTGTAAACCTGAGATGACTGCAAAATGCGCATTAGAGTCAATATTTGGGTGAATTTGCAAAATGACTCAGTGGAAGATTATGACCCAAGCCATGAGAAGAAATGAAAAGAGGAATGAATAGTCGCCACTCAGTTCCAGGCGGTTCAAATTATGACCAGAGGGTAACGATAAAATGAAATTTGAATTGAATTAAATAGAATGTGAATAATGTAAAAACGAACAAAATTAACTACAACAACCAACCTGATATGAGGCCCCAACACGAATTTCTCCTTGCACAGACGCCAGCCTTGATGATTCTTGATTATACGACAAACAGGAAAAGAACGTATTCTCCTTGCTTAGATCGCAATCGCCAAGACTTCGAATATCTTTCACGAACGCAATTTCACACTTTCCTCTGAAACAAGAAAGAATAGCAATGGATTTGAATGAATCTGCGTGATCTACAAGTGGAGAAGCAAGCAGAATGAACGGAGCAAAGGGTCAGAGGTTGTAAGCGGTAGACTGGCTGGTGCGTTCCGACGACGGCCGATCAATACGCACCAGACAACTCTAGTGGAAAACCACGCCCATTCAATGACTAGAGACTGAGGGAACAGAAGGGCATTCTAGAAAGGAGACGCTAATTGCTGTGTATGATACCGGACAACGCTACAACCGATGTTTAAATGACAGCTAACAGAATTGCGGGTAGAATGGGACTGGAATTCACAAAATCCATGCTACTGCTTTCAAAAACCAAGGAGTATTTAAGAAACATTCTGTCCGACAACAGACTTTTGATGCAGTACTACCATCACACGAGCATGAAAACTCAAATTCCACCATACAGCAAACGTTTATCGCCGCTCAAGGCTCACTTTAATTGGCAGGCCATTAATGCCTCACGGCAAATAAAATCTGCTAACGCATTATCGCACAATCGTTTGAAGCGCATAG
>KN727010.1:7925-31678 GCA_000816745.1 Ancylostoma duodenale
GGGATATACGGGTGTTGTCTCAATATCCGCTCTGTTCGGAGGGGGGGGGGGGGGGAGTTCTGGGCGAAACGCATTGAAGTCTCACTGATTCTGCTATGTAGAAGTTCATTTCGGGGAAAAACAACCACTTACGTCTACCACATCAGGAGCATATCTTCATTTAGTTTTATTCACTTGTAATACCTGGAGAGGAGTTCTAGGAGGATTCTGAGAAGTTCTGATAACTTTACAATCCTTCAAATCTGGGCACATTTCTCTTCTGTAGTAGTGGTGGGAAAACATCAAATCACTTTGAGTAATTTTTCTACGTTTACCAATGATGACTTGTTTTACTTCATTTGCATTTTTATGATTTATTAATATATTCCACAATATTCCACAAAGTTTCCATCTTCGATCTCTTACAACTATATTCCATGAAATCCGCAATTTTCGCCTGGCCACGCCCACTTTCTAATGGGAACGCCTACTTTCTTATTTGCGCTTCAATCGAGGAAATTTCTCCAAGACTCGACGCAGGGGACATTTACGTCTATAGCTTTTAGGAGGTGGAGCTTTCTCTTTTTCAGCAATATTTTGGAAGTAATAATAGACTCCGGGCATGCAGGCTATATATTTACAAAAATATCACGAATAGCACTTTCATGTTTTGCTCCCTCTCTGAGTACATAGACTTACGCAAACCGCGAAAGTTCCAAGAAGGTGACTAAGCATTTGTTCAATATAGGACAAAGAAGTGCGCCTATATAACATGTACGGATACCACTCACGTGAGTGCGATAATAGACCAACGGAATATTTTAGTGCATGCCAAATATGGCCGCTACACTCTGTCTGCTCGAACTCCACTTAGCGCCAAGGTCCAAGGTTGCGCAAAAAAACTGCACTGGAACGTCATACGAAAAAAAAAAGACAAAAATAACTATCTTCTCTAGAAGTTTGATTCGATTTTGCTAATATCGAATACATCGAATGATTTGAATGTTCGATGTTCTTCGTCTAGTCAATGCTTGGAAATCTAGATTTTTTTTGAACTATTTTAGTACTCAGTGATTCCATCGACAAGAATTTCGAATTTTTCGAGTTAGGACCACGGAGATTCGAATAATCTCCGTCATTTAAAGCGTATAGTGGACAATGTCCACAGCGTTAGGATGTCCTGAACCCCACCATATGGCGACAATCTCATTCACATACGTATTTGTTTATGTACCGATCTGCAACTAAAGCTTGTCACGACACTCATGACATCCCTAGCATCAAACGCCGATGGCACCTTCGAGATTCGGTACTGAGTGTGTGGAAAATACGAATGAAACGGGATTTTGACGAGGGAAGTTCGTTGTAACTTAACTGAGTCATGAATGCGACGAGATGATGAGAACCAATGTTCTATTTGTTTATTTGCTTGTTTATTTGTTTGTTTACTCATCGATTTATTGATATAACCGATAGGGCAGCAGCCTCAATTTGGCTACCCAAAGACACCATGCTTCTTTTTAATGAAGAAGCTATGACGACAGCTAGTACATCCATTGCGTCAAAAGACTAAAAAGGGGAAGGAAAAGAGAATAAATATGGCCGCTCGCAAAATGACATGAAAAGAAAATTGAGATTCAAAGCTAATAATATGTACCTACTGACTCTATGGCTATGAAGGGCCCTACATTAGATCTCATAAAATTTTCTTTGACACAAGCTTGGAGGACCGGACGGAAGACATCGATCACTGCGCGTAGGTAGTTGACGTTGATTTCCTTCCTGGCTTTGTCTATAGCTTTGTGAATAGAGGCGAAATCCGTTTGAGAAATAGACCAAGCCCTCTCCTATAGGCTTCCTCAGACATCGTAACGAAGTAGGTTTATCTCTTTCATGTTCCGTTAACTATTAAGTTGGTCAATTAAGAGCGCGCTTTTGAGGCTAAAATGAGTTTAAAAAGGACAATGTACTCAACCGTTCAACAAACAAGTACCTATATCATCGCTAGTATTGCCATTTCTTCGCAATTTTCCATCTAAAAAACAGAAGTCTTCTTTTAAGAAGTCCTGCGCTGTGAGTCGAAGTAGCCTTTTGTCATAGTTTTGATCTCGGCTCACCTTTTGGATGTTTTCCCCACTTTTCTAAGCCAGTGAACGTTTCTTTGATGGAATCAAATGATATTCCAATAGAACCTGATCTTGGGGACTATGAAGCAGGGGTTCCATCCATAATCCTCAGTTTTCGACCGGACCATTTTCGAGACGCCGGTGAGCCCATGTAGTCTTGCAGTAGTTGTTCCAACACTTGACGATGGAATGCCTCCTCAATCTAGCTTAAGTTTTGTGAGCAAATGGATGCCATGAACCTACGTTCAAATTTTGGCAACTATAAATTTAAATTCTCTCGTATTCCACAGCCGAATCAGCGTCACTTTCTACTCATGACTAGTGAGATTCAGAACCTGAATAAGCTGCTCTCTCCAGTTAAGCAACTGCATTCTGCATGTACATATTTTCGAGAAGCATCCTACTCTCATAGGGCATTGAAATCGTTTTGTGAAAAGCTCGATTCTTGATATGGCCGTGACGGGTTTCGAGGATGGAGAATCGCATACGAGCATATCAGCTGTGAATCAATCTCAGCTTATTTTTTCCAGTCAAATTTGGGGAGTACTGAACATTTTATGTATCAGTGAAAGATTGGTCCTACAGAACCATTGATTACTAGGAGAAAGAGGTTCAATGACAAGGTTCAATGTTTTCAAGAGATCCTGAAACTGAAAAAAAACTTGAAAAAAACCAGTCAGCACGATGAATTGAGAAAGTCAAGTTAACTTGAAAGGTATTCGAAAAGGAGAATTTTTGGGCGTGCGTGAAGTCTTGAAGTGCGCTGTATTAGCAAAGGTACTACATGTTTTATTGCTTTTTCTTGTTTATTTATATATATTTCTCCTTTATACAATGAATGAAAAGGAAGCAATGAAGGAAGAAAATACTCCGAGGAAAGAAAGGCTAAGCTAGAAATCAATGGAAACTGTATTAGAGATGATCGAATATTACACAATCTAGTTCGCAAGGATACGGACGCTTACTCCAGTTGAGTTGTCGCATAAAATTTAAAAAAAAGACAAGGGGTTACTGGTTTAAGAACAAAAAAAGAGAACAAGTTCTCTTGATTTCCTCTACGTACTTTTCCTTCAAATAGAAAATAGCCAAGAAGTATGTAGGCCTTCCCATGAGCTCATTTGTAAAGGATTGCAGCCCATAAATTGAATGCTAGTGAACTTCCTAACGCTTGTGAAGAGCAAATGTTGAGGAACATTTAGTCAACTTGCTGAGATATTCATTGGCTTTGTAGAATTAACAAAGGGTATGCTCAAAATACGCAAAATATTTTTGGCCAACAAAAAAAAAGGCAGTGGAGTTTGCGCGTTCTTGCTAAGAATTCGACGTGCTCTGCGCTTTTGTCCTTTGTCGATGCTCTCCACACTTTTTCCTGGATAAAAATATCATGTGTCACTGGAAAACAACCGTATTCTCCCATCCTGTCAGCTAATCTCTTATATAAGAAACAGATGACTTACGTATTTCCTGTTTCCAGTCCTCCAAATACGTACATACTAATCCTTGAATCTACCATCCTGTGTTTTTTCTTGTCATGTACTACATGTATTACAATTGCATTTGGAACTAAACAAAATCTGTTGATGTTTTTAATTTTTCTTGTTAATTTTGAAACCTATTCAAAAATTTGGATGCTCGAAGGAAGAGGAAGGCGTGCAGCCCCTCGCATCGGTCTTCCAGTTCTGTGTCCTTTCTCTTTCTTTTTCTTCGGGAGTTTCTACTTTTTTTCTGGATAAAATTCGACTTTGGGTATATTTCATACGTTATTCGATCATGGTTATGACTACCATGACTATTACGGTTCCTTTAATCCTATCATGCCTATATTTACGAACGAATATTTGTGCCAACAACGTAATTTTCGAGTATGATAACGAGATCATGAGATGGGAGCGAAGACTGCAGCTTTGCAGTGGCAGTAGCCGTCGTGTTGACGCCTTTGCTGTGTCCAAGTACTCAATTTACTTCTTGCTCATTGGAATCGGATTCGGACATAACTAGTAGAAGGCGCTGATTTAGTAGTTACTCGGATACGACCTGCATTGAACTGATCGTAGCAAATCAGTCATTTTTATTGCGTGACCAGTGCTGCATTCGAATAATAGGGAGATGATATTGCTTGTGTTACGAATTATTTTTATGTAGATATTTTTGACTTGTTTATGGTAGCCTTTTGAGACATTTTTTAAAGTTTTAATATCCTCAAAAATTCCTTGGTAGAATGGCTACTCCTTAAATATTACAAATACAATCTAAGGATGTATACGAGAATATGTAGGAAATATAATATACGAGAGCTAAAGAAGTATTTCTCGATATTTTCTTCTCTCCTCTTACTCATTTGATTGTCAATGTTTTCGGCGATGAAACTGTCGATTTGTACTGTTTTGGTGTTTTTTGTTCGCGATAGTTGACTATTTCTTCAACCGCTATATGTCATTCCAGTGTTTGGTAGATTTTAGCTTTTGAAATTATTTCAAAAATTATTCTGGCAGATGGTTCCAAAATCATTTCCGAAATTTGTGGATTGCTTCCAGAAGAATGAATACTTTCAGAACGCCCAACTGATAAAATCATTCACACAACTTTCTTAGTGGTTACGTTATTTCATAGCCCACTAAAGAGGCTATTACACATTTGCCAATCCAGATATGAAGCTTTATGTTTTCTCAATGCCTTTTTTTAGTCAAAATTTGGAAGAGTAGCATTACCCTAATCAAGGCTTACGCCAAACGAGTAAAACACTTTTTTTGCGAGGAGATTTGCCGCGAAAAGCGCAGCCTGCGGGTCTGGGCGCTGCTGTCAAATCCGGCATTTCCTTTTCGTAAAGTAGTGCAATGAACGAAAAGTCGATGGCACTTCGAAGCGAAGTTTGGATTACGCATTGAGGTTCGGCTGTTATCAACGAAGTGGCTTGAGTTTTGCTGGCGATTCGATTTTCTGCACGGAGATGGGCTTGGACGTAATCCAGACGATGTCTCAGTATGTGTGATGAGAGCAGGAAAAACTCACTCGGCTGAGATATCCAGGGCTGCTCTGTAAAGACACCCTGAGAATGGGGTTATTTCTGGATCTAATGGTAAATGTCAGCTTCTCTCCACGAAAAAGCTGTCATCTCCCTTGGCTTTCGCATTATAAGGAGAAAATGAGCTGAGTCAGGGCCTAAGATTATAGTAAAGCAACACGTAGCCGAGCGATTTAATGAGGGTATCCCAAGAAATTTGGCCAATTCCTTCTCGGCCTTTAGTCGCTGCCGATACGATGGTAATCCTGAAGCAATAAACTGCTGCAAGGTAGGCTGCTCAGCTACTAAGGAATTACTAAACTACTTTTATCCCCGCAAGAACAGAACTATTTCTTTCAATTTCATGAAAAACTCGGGAACGAACCGCTCGAAATCTCTCTGGAGCAGGTTTTTCCAGCTGTGAATACGTCGGAGCCAGACGTGCGGCGGCCCATTTCGCTCCTTAGACTTTTAAATTCAAATCGGGTGCTTATAGAATGCTATAAAAACGAGGCTTCATCAAGGAACTCAATAGAAGATCGCGTTAAAACCTCGTTTAGCTCGGCCAGCAAACATAAACACCTTCCTATGCTGCTTCTCTTCTCATTTATTCGTTACTATCACGCAGGATGACAATTCTTTTCATGTTCTTCTTGTACTCATCACTAATATTACCACTGCTATTGTTCCTTTTATTAACGTTAATATCACCAGTAATGTAGTACATCCATACATTCATCCACCCTATTACAATCTAATCACTGGATTGCGATATCCGTCGTTTTATTAAATATTTCCCACATTAATTATGCGCGTGGATTGTGTAGTAAGCTTGTTTTCTGATGTTTCACATTCCCTTGGCTTATAACTCTTCTTCGTTTCTCACTATTCCTTGTAAGCTAGCAGCAAACTGTAAGGCCAGGCAGGAGTCCCTAACAACGTGAGTACATAACTAATGAGCTAATACGAGTATCAATGTTTTCCTTTTTTTTTTCTTTGCTAGTTACTTCTGTAATTTCCTCATTTTTACTCGTTTGTTTTTCTTGTTTTTTTTTGAATTGCTATCACAACTTTTCGAGTCCGAAATTTTTCAAAAGATCGCTTGTAATCGCCTAACTCACATTTCTTCGAAGAGCACCCATGGCCGATGCATGTAGGCGTAATTTTTGGACTGTTGACTCAAGAAAAAAAGGAATCGAGTATTAACTGAAACATATAAATGTAGGTACTGTACATGTAATGTACTTAATAAAAGCCTCTTACCAACAAGAATGAGAGGATTGAAAAGATCTATATGGGCATTTTCTGGTGACCGTGCGTGGCATTGTGGCCAGACTAACTCAACATGCATGGAAGTCATGTCAAATTACATGGAAGTCTCGAAACTAGACCTTAGACCAGAAGCAGTTTATGATTCAATAAAGCTAATTTCTACATCAGGGTCAGATTCTTCGGAAAAGGAGTTGAATATTTGAGGGAGAAAAATCACTGCAACCCTGCTCATCTTTCCTTCGCAGCTCGAACTCGCTCCATTTTTTATATTCTAAATTTTTCAACTCACTCGAAACCAAATACGTCTAGCACAACACTCGCTCCTCATTGTACTCAGAACCGGGTAGGACACTGCGTTTTAGTTGTTGAGTTTATCATCTCTACACCATTGTCAGTTTCTTCGAGCCTTAATCTCCGTCCCATACCGGATTGGATCAGTTTTGTTATTCATTCTTGTTTTTCTTTCCATGAAATCACAAGCGCAATTCGGATTTTTCTCGTCGATAACTTGACGACAATAACTTGGCAAAAATTTTCTGGATAACTCGTCAATAACGCTTGCTTGGAAAACAATCGATGTTGACAGTCGATGCTGAGCATATCCCATCCTTCCCCCACCTTTTCATTTCCATCCCCGGAATGGCCATTTTCTTGTATTTTGGTGTCCTTGGGAAACAGATTAGAGATGCGGCTGGGATCCAGGGATCGACTTTATGCATATGTATGTACATGAGTGACATGCACTACATATTTGTACTTGTCAGCAAACGATGAACGGAATTACTTTCTACGTAGAGGACAAAGCCCAGTTCTCAGCTTATCTTCATGCTCTTCTTATGAAGGTTTTTGCAGACAAGTCAACATTTGCATTAGGAGGCATATTATTGCAAAAACTAATGAAATGGCGAAATGACGTCAAATTTAGCGTGTACACATGCTTTGGCTCACTTTATCAATTCCACTTTATTCACTTCAGTTGCTCGCTTAAGTTGAAGAAGATTACGAGGGTCTTCCAAGTTCAAACATTAAGGAAGGCAAAGCAAATTGAGTCATGCGATCTCATCCTGAACCGGAAAGGCCTGGCTATGTGAGAGACCCAAAGAATCTCATGAAATGTCCCTTGGAGAATCGGAATGGGAAGTGAAATAGTATAATAACATTTGAACTATGAAGTTTTCCGTCTCAGAACTCCATTCACCACGCGTGGAATTTTTGTTGTGCTGTGATGTTTTCTTTTGTTACAGCATTATAGAACGAAGCAGAGAAGGGGGTGTGGGAGAGATGGTCAGGGAAGGAAGGCGAAGGATTTCCTCCCCATCTTTTTATATGGGGGAGGTTGTTCCTTGGGAAAGACTACTACTTGATTTTAATTTGTTTCTGGTGCGTCACTTATGTACTTCAATACTTCAGTTTTAGTACCGTCGGTGCCGCCTTCAAAATCTGCGAAATAAACTCGGTGCCGCATCGGAAGCGCCGTTTCGCCATAACTCTTTCCACAACGAATCCTTCGAAATGGAAATCTCACGGTTAAAATCAACGTTCTCTGATCTGTCACATGCTCTATATAAATAGAAAATCCAGGAATTTTCGCAATTTCAATGATGTCATTGCTGGGTGGCGTTAGTAACAATCTGTTCGTCTCGCATAATTGTATCCTTAGGTTCCACCGAGGAAGTATATGAATAGGAAAAACTTTTAATTACAACATAGATCTTGTATTGACTTGATCTTTTCTTCAGATTTACACTCCACGAACTTCAGGAATCAAACTTCAAAACTTCGGGATGAACACCACTTTCACTGAAATTTGTAATACGGAATTCGAGCCAAGCATTTCTATGACTAAAGTTCTGGGATTATTCTGGGAGAAGTCCACAATATAAAGTGGAAATATCCATGTTTCATAATTTCTACTAAAAAAATCATCCTTTGGCAAAATGTAAAAATTTCATTTTCAGGAAATTTTTATTGCTTGTTATTCCAGTTAAATCCTGGAAGTTGTGCATTTTTTTTCAAATGTAGGTGGAAGAAACTTCTATTTTTGTGGATTATTCGTATTTTGCTGTTTCAAACAAGGAATCACTGTTTCACAGGGCAAATAATAGAACTTTTGTGGCGCCATCCTCGATGCAGGCAATGGAATCCAGCCAGGCGTTCGGATTTGATCTGAGAAGTTTGAGGGAGCGATTCTTTCCACTGCAGTTAACACGTCCTTATTCGTTTCTAGTTTTTTTTTTTCAAATTCTGCTCACAAATCGCCTTCAATTACTTGCAGTCGTGTGGTTCTCAGATCCTTGCAGACACCTTGGCGAACGGCTCGCTTGCGTGGCCCCTATGGTAGTGAAGTGCATCCTCCAGGCTCGTGCCGCGTTATAAATGATCCTATGACATTTAATGTTGAATTGTACAATGTGTACGTATCGACCTGTAGATGCATCTCTGGCGATTTGTTTATAGAATTTAAAAAAAGTTGTTAGTGGGAACGGATAAGGACGTGCTAAGGGGTATGATAAGAATCGTTCTTTTTTTTCAGCACTAATTCTTCAGCTCACATCCCGCTTGAGCGCCTTTACCAACGACGGTACTACAAGAGTACCATTATTTGTCATATGAAACAGTGATTTCTTATTTTAAATGACAAAATACTAATAATTCACAAGAATAGAAACTTCTTCCTCTTATGAAACAGTGAATTTTTGACTATATGCTCCAGATCAGGAACGCTTTATAAAACCTGGGAAAATCATGAACACTTCGAAGAAATATGGAAAATCGAAAAAAGTACGGATTCCGAAAAATAACTGGAGCAACAAGCAAGAAAAATCTCCTGAAAATCAAATTTTTCTATTTTGCCAGGTTGTAACTTTTCTAGTTGAAATTGCGAAATCGGGGTAGTTCATGGGGACTGAATTTGTAGTGAAGACTACTCTATAATTCTCGGAATTTTCTTATGGAAACTGGCGTTGATCTCGTACTACAAATTCCAATGAAAATGGTGACAAATTTGAAGTTTTGGAATTTGATGTTTGAGGTTACTAAAATGAAATGTGAAGAAAAGATCATCTCAATTCAACAATTTCCTTGTTATGAGAAAATTTTCCTGTTCCTTAACGTTCACTTTTCAAGAATTCCTGAGAATGCTTTGAGTCGATGGTACCTGAGCATACAATTAGGCGAAACTCGAGGTAGGGGTTGTCAGAGACGCCAACCCGCTATAACGTCACTGAAATTGCAAAAATTTCGAGAATTTCTTTCTTAGGTAGCGCATGTAATAAGTCAGGAAATGTTGATTTTGACTGTGTGATTTTCATTCCCAAAAAGCCACAATGGAAATAGTTATGGCGATGCGGCACATTTTAAATGCGGCATCGACGGTACCGTACATTCAAAAAATTACTGTAACAGTGAGTTGTATAACGAGGTGAAGTCCTTACGCGCAATCGGCGGAAAATTTTCGAGCGCGCCCAGCATGCGGCGCGTGCGCGGCGCGGCCCTCTTGCGGCAGTGGTCCCCTTCGTTCGTCAGATTTTTGGCCCATGTGAGTGTTTTTCTTTCACTTTTCTCTTTAGTTGAAGTTTATCTGAAGGTGTTAGGTCTGTGGTTGACCGATATCGACCGGACGGCCCCAGAAGAGGGCCGCGCCGCACATGTGCCGCATGCTGGGCGCGCTCGAAAATTTTCCGCCGATTGCGCGTAAGGACTGTATTTTCGCAAGAGCGTGTCCGATCAATGGTAACGCTTCCTTTTCCTTGACGTCAAGAAACACGAATTTCAAGAAAACCAAGCAGAACAATAAAAATCTGGATCTGATCCAGCTTCAATGAAGTGTGTGCTGGTATTAGTGCAGAGATGTGACTGAAACTCTACAAAAAGGGTTCTTTAGGCTGTAGTGCTGTTAATGCGCATCTTACCCAAAACAAAATTTATTCTTAAAGCGATGGCAGAGAACTCCCATCAGCAATTATCATCAGTTACTCCTTCTCATCTTCCACGTAAAGGTTTCATGACAACCTCACGTTCTGTCACTAGTAAAGTCGAATTAGGTTGTTTATCATCGCTATAAGATTGTTTGTCATCGCTATAAGACAGTGCGATCTTTTTGCTTATGTTTTCTTAACACATCTTCCTCCCATTAGGTATCTAATTCGTTTTGAAAAAAAAAAGGTGCTATTTATAGCACGGCATACAGGGATGTGGCTGATCATGGATCTTTTCCAAACTTTCACGATTTTAACCGGTCGTTTTTTGCATTTTTCTGGAAACCAAAGATTGGAGATTGCTAATCCTATGAATAGCTCACAGACAGTTCAAACAATTGAGCATAGACCTTCAATGATACGTTGATTAAGAGGGCAAATGCAGCTCGTATTCACGGCCTTACACTCTGGTAAATAAATGGCTGCAACTGCATCTATTTGTGTCCTGTTTGTCTCGAACCGTTCTTCCCGAAATGTTGGTGTTCATGGATATACCATAAGCCGCAAATCTCCCCTTACTAGAGTTTTTCGTGACACCGAGGATTGTATTCATTTATAAGTTCTGTCCCCATCTGCAACTTTGTCGGAGAAGTAGGTAACTTAACAACAGTAACCATTCTCTTATTCGGTAGTACTATCGATCACTTTACAACTTCTGTCAGAGAGGTCCATGGCTCACTCGCCATAAGTGGAGGCAACCAGGAGTGGAAAAAACCCGAAACTGTCGTCCCCTCTTTGGTAGAGATCACTCGTTTTCCCAAGAAGGTGGTTTTTCAGTGAGGCAAACACCTGCTGATCCGATTCAACTATATTTGCATAGGGGTCATCTTGGGCGCGGAAGTTTCTCCCACCCCCCCCCCCCCCCCTCAGAAATTTTTTGTTGCGGTTCCCAGTACGCCGACCGCGACCACCTTGATGAAGCAAATCTTGAAAACGAGAACATGTTCTTGAGGAGCGATCCCGTGCGCTGCTGGTCCCCCAGGCTAACCCTTTCTAGATTACCACCTATCTAACTCATTGAATCGCCAAAAAAGGCTTCACTGGCCGTACCAGAGTGGAGACCGCAGTTACGAGCTAATTTCCAGCCTAATCAGGATCAAATTCAGATGATGCAAGGCGGTAAGGACCAGCGGTGAATATACCTGTAGTGGGTTATAATGACATAATATAGTCCTGAAATATTATTGTTAATTGAAGGCTGCGCCTAGGACTCCATATGGTATTGTTCCCTGAACTATACTCGTCCATTTGTTAAGGAAGGGCTTGTAATTTGGTGCAGGGATGATTCACAAGGAGCAAGGACATATTGCAGTAATGGTTCTGGTCCAGGGCACGATTGGAATGTTGCCTAAAAACGGGGTTAGGAGCTATGCCTGAACTGTTGAAATACTTATTTATTTATTATCTATACAATAAAGAAGAAGTAACATCCTTCTTTGGCTTAACAATTATGGGTGACATAAAGATAGGTCAGTACGGAAGGATAGTGGTTGCACCCGAGGGTTATCAGTTTTTCTACGCGTCGCGCTACTTTTAATGTGCCTTGACGATCGGCTGTTCATTTCTGAGAAACGAAGCTGAAGACATCCGGTAGTTATGATGAGAGCGAAAGTAAACATTTATGGGGTTATATTCGTTATCTTAGCTTACTCTCACGAATGACTCTACTAGTACTCAGAACTACTCCATTTGTCATTTGTCTATCGTAAGTCCACTATTATGGATCTCGACGTAATAGTAACGTTCCACAAAGCCACGCCCTCATTAACTCCTCGATATGTTATCCTTAAGCCTAGGTAAAATAATCCTTAATAGAAGACGGGCACTATTACCCACACAACCGTTCAGTTTTTCTACCGGGTGTGCTAGTCTGAATTTTCCAAGCTAGTTTTTTCTTGTGGATCGCTGTGAAATATTGGAATCACCTCTGTGCACTGAGGCTTACCGTGCCCCATCGGCTAACTAGTCGTGTTTTTTCTTCATTTTTTCCAACTCACGTGAGATTTTGGCTACCACAAAGGACCATTTTGGTAATCGGTAACTATGGTGCGTTTGATCGTGTATACCCCACTCTGAAAAATAAAGATTTTTCTGCAAAAAAATCATTTTAGTCTCTTCTGTTGGATATACATACTACAACTTTTCTATTAGATTTGTGTGAGGTCAATTTTGGTTCGCTAACGGACTGTAATGGATTATTTTGCTCGTTCGCCGTTGACAAACAACATGCTATGAATGGCGAAGCCGTGGAGCGGAACAGCACTTCAAATTCAGAAACTAACGGAGTGTCAATGTCTAGACGGTCACTAGTGCAGCTTTTTCATTTCTTCAGGAAAAAGAACGAGCGAGTGCGATTAATTTTGAGCTAGAACACGGCTGGAAATGTATGCCAGGCTCGGTGTAAAGGAGTAATACCCTCAAATCACCTTTATTGGAAAATCCGTTCGCTTCTGCCTGAACAATGTTTCAGAATCATTTCCTTTCTATGGGGTGGGCTTCCTCAAACTTCGAGTAATAAGTGGTCTAACATATCGAGTGATTAACTGAGTGATATTGAGTAAAAAGCGATTAGAAACGTCGAGAAATTGACTTTTCAGAACGCTAACTAACTAAGAATAATCGCTAACTGCGCAGTGAAAATTAATGGTTGTGCCCAAGATTGGATGAGAAGCATTGGATTGGATGGATATCAAGCATGCTATGATTGGAAGCTGGGACAAATCAAATTATATTTCATGGATCCACCTTCTCAACGATTGGTTTTCATTCCGTGCCCTTTTGCTAAAACTACTCTCAAGCTAGAAGTGGCAGGTACAAGACTACATAGTGTGTCTAGAACACGCTGGTTGGGTAGCGTGAAATCGGACGTCAACACTTTACCATGGGACTTGGTTGAAGGGCAGATGCTACCAGGAGTGCCGCTGATCCGAACAAGTGGAAGAGGTGAAATTCGGCCAGCATGCTTCATTGGAAGAAGGGGTAATCTCATATCCATGGGCAGCTGGGTATAGGCAACATCACGCATGGCTATGCATGTTGATTACTGCCAGGTTAAGAGTAAACCTGGGTACGTCAACATTTTACCATGGGTTTACCATAGGTAATCTCAATAATGCATCAGGACCTAACCCACCGCGGTAAATGCTAGAAAGAAGAAAATTTTCGTTCCATGCAGTAGCCTTGCGTGAAAACTTGCTTGCCATATTTTTCATCCTACACTCATCAGAAAGGTACAGCGGACTTATGATTACAGTAGTAGTAATACGAGTACACCTACAAATGTGAAACACACTGTATGGAGCACACTGTACTACATTATGCACCAGCAATCACTTTCAACGTGAAATATCCCTGATTTCAGAATCAGATCACGGCTAAAGGCGGCTGCTAGAAGCAAAGTAGCATTACTTGAGTGCACATGCAAAAAGTAGATGTATGTACTTTGGAGTGTTCCTAAGTAAGCACGTTGAAATCTGTTCAAATGCAGCTGGTAGTGACTACTGGATTCGCACAAAACTTTGCTGCAGAAGTAGTACTCCAAGGAGAGTGATCCCTGCTCCACTTGTGGCTTGATAAATTGCACCCACAGTGGGCAGAAGTTGTGCCTAAGCCGAGCGCTTACCGCGTCGAGCAGGATGGACTCAGTAGCTTTTCACTTGTTATTAACAGCATCTTCGAACCGTTATCGACCCATCATCCATGTGGCATCACGTTCGGATTTATAAGAGGCGGCAGTGTGTAAACTCTGAGCGTTCATTTCACTTCATTTATCTCCATTAGTTTGTGGCTTGGGGTTGTTGTCAGAATTCCACGAGTATAATCCAGTCTTTCATCGCACCATTCATTTTCGAACTGGAATCCTCTGGAAATTCGGCCTTCGTCTTCCAGGTAACTCTTTGCAGAATACATACATATTGGTAAAACATTAGCAGTAAAATGCGGAGTTCAGTAGTGCTTGGGGTTGCACTTTGTTTCCTTCCTGCTAGTTCTCTAACAAACCCAATGGCGGCTTTTGCTTTGATTTTTTACTGCTATGCGCTGCTATGTGCGTATGTTCCTTTATTTATACCAGTATTTTCATTTATTTATTCGTAAGGATTAATATAACGCACTCCTCTTTCTTCCTGTTGATGAACTTTTGCAAATCCTGTTCACGTTTAAGTGTTTGGCTTGAAAGTTCTGTTCCAATTTCAGTTCTGAACGGTCCTGTGAAGAAAAAAAAAGATTTTTCCACTCTTTAAAATCCACATTATGTTTCTTCTGTTATTTTTACTGCTAGAGAGCTAAAGCATTTCTCAGGTGCAAATATCTGAACGAAAAACTTATTTTTCTTAGGTGGGGAGCTAATTCTTGTTCAAGGATCACAATAACCCCTAAGATAAATGAAATAGAGGTAATTCTCAACAGACCTTATCCCGCCACGTTACTAGCACTTGCCCTCGGAGATCAGCGCTGAAATAAACCTATTAAAACGAGGGTTTGAGGTGACAAGAAGTGTCAAACAAGTCAATCTAACTCATCAAACTGAGGATAAGAGGCATTGAATTAGCTGGGCGTGGCTGTGTTGGTCCTTTGATGGTGCGCTTTTCACTCGAAATTTTTACTGGAACAACATTTTCGTTAACATAGCTGTCATTTTCGGTTATTTCTTGGATATGATATGTTGAAAAAGCGGTGTGACACGTGATTTTGAACTTAATGCATGCAGCTAGGAGTTTTACATAAAGATGTACTTTTGGAAAGGTTACTATGGTATTTCTGTAAGGCTGAAACGAGTGAAGTTCTAGGCGTGTGCGCATTATTGGCTTAAAAGTGTGTTCTTCGATGATGTTGTCTATTTAGAGACGAGGGAGAGGGAAACGAGGTGTCTTCTCCGCAAGTGATTGATCTCCCACCTATCTCCACTTATTTACCTGAGGAGCATATCGAAAGGCCGGCGCTGCGTTCACTTCTGCACAATTCTCAAGCGATGGGAAGCTTGGAAAAACTCATAAGGTCAGTTGTACGTTTCGAAACACTACACTGACTACTTACAAGTTATGTACTGCAACAGTAACTTCGAGAGTGTCTTAGCGTTATTCAGATATGGTAGGTGCACCAGGGGATGCACTGCTCCGATTGCGTGCGTCTCCTCCATTTTATTTCCATTTGTCAGGCTCAGCGGCTAGCATTCTCTAGGGGCAGGCTTTAGGCTGCGGTTCTATCTACACTTAATTCCAATAGCTAACTTCATTTAAACTTCCCTCACTCACATTCCAGCTGATGCACGTGAGCGTGCTATCCATTTCCTTACACTTCGTGTAGTTTCTTCGGCGAATTTCTCGTCTCATCTCTGTGAAGCCCTACCAATTCGTTACTTGTGCCACTTCATGCATTACTTAAGTACGTTCCTCGTTCGAGGCCACTTCAGAAGAGCAGGACACTTCACCTTTGTACTTTCAACTTCTTCAAATTAGAAACTTCGGGAAAAATCCTAAAATACTGCACGTAAATGTACCTTAGCGGTGATACCTCCTACCTACGCATCCAACAAACCCGACGTAAAATGCCCTTGTCAGAGCGGGGTTGTGAGATTGAAAGGTGCACGGAGGTAAGTGCTTTGACATTGGGCGACTTGTTGCTTCGTTTGCCATGCCCTAATCAACCTCAATCCCCGGGGGAAAAGTTTGAGCGTGACATATTTTGCTGACGATTTTCTGCTCGCCTCAGCATTCACCTTTGCTTCCACAACTTTCATGCTGCTACTCTACAGCTGTCCGCGGTTGACGTTGAAAATGTGGCTTGAACTTCCCGCCTACTCACTTTCTCTCTTTCCCACTCTGTCATCTACGTGATCGTGGATGTTTGGATGTTTCTTTTTTTCTACGTTTGTACGATGTTTTGTTTTTTTGGCCACAGGAGCAGATGTTTTTCTCTGTTATCGTCGATTTCTATCGAGCTTCTTCTAAGAGGGCGAATTCTGGAAAAAATAGCGGATAATCATAAATTTTTACCCGTAGTCTTTTATGCATGAATGCGCCCTCTAGGTGGCTAGTACAAATTCTTCTCATAGCTTGAATAGGAGAAAGTCGAAGCGATGCCTCTCCTTTTCTGCATGACAAGCCCTCCTCGCATGATATCTGTTCCAACGACTTATTACAATTCGTGGAGAGACAGCAGAATTCGATCGAAGCGCCACTATTCCCAGAAGGTTCTCCTCCAGAGGATGATTATTGGTTTTTAGTGATTTATTCCCTCGCAAACAGCGCACAGATTTTTTTTGTACACGGTTTTCTCGTGACATAGCTATGTACCAGTATTTCATGTACAACCATTTGCTTATTATAAGACATACTGGCGAGATGCCATCGCAGAAACGATGAGGTATAATTTGTGAGGGCATGATGGAAGAGTTAGCAAGAAGCGATATGCAAGTCTCTGGGGAGCTCAGCTTCGATGGGGTCAGTGTAAAACGAGAGATTGTGATATTCACTGCCCGCATCGAGGATCATGAAGAAAAGCAGGTGAGCAGCGAACGGCAAAAAGGCGACGCGTAGACGTTTTTCGAGGAATTTGAGGTTTCGCAGATGAGTGACGAGTTATGTAGTGCGATTGAAATTGCTGCGACAGCATAAGGAACATCCATCAGAGCAGCTCTTGTTCTCATTGTAACACTGGAGGGACGGGAGTGTCACTGCATGGACCTGAGCCACTGATTTCTTGGGCCTCTTACGTACCCTCGTCGGATGCGTAGGTGAACTATCAGTGGGTGCGCTTGATCATGAGACGAACTTTGCTGTTTTCAAGCGACCTTTTAATCATTCGACGATAAATGATATATATGTTATGTGCAACACGTGCAAAAGATGTATCGTGCACATTAATTCCTTTGAGATTGCTCTTTGGAGGAAGAAAAGTGTAGCGAATCCCGGATGGTTCCATGAGGCATCGTGGTTAATGGATTGCATTTCGAAAACTGCGTACAATGCAACAGCGCCCAGTGTAAACGTCAGGACGCTTTCCGGTTCATTTTTACATATTTCCATGTCGTGAACATTTGTTCTCAGTGCTTCTTCATCCTCTATCCATGCTGTTCGTACTTGCTATCGATTTGTACTGATTCACTCCACCGGTCAACATGGAACATTTGGTCCCAGCTGACTTTTCTCCCGTCATTTTCGTTCTTATTTCTTGCGTATTTCTAGTAGAAGCTAACGTAGAGCATTTCAAATGTATTCTAGTATTCTGACATCCTCTGTATTCTTCAGGTTTCCCTTTCGAAATATAACAAAACTTACTTTACTCCGCACTTTTCTTCCAGGAAATATCAAAACTCGCCCATTTCTCCTCCTGGCTGATAAGAGAACAAATTTGACTTGTTCTCTGTTTTTTTTTCTTCATATTTTTCTACATCTGTATTGAAGGCAATGATGCGATGTTCTTGCCAAAAATTGGCCAGGCCTCTTTTCGAGTTCGCTTGTTTTCACCTCTTTGCTTTTCCTTCTGGGTCTTTTACATACGTTCAAAAGAGAAGTATGCCCTGGCGAAATGTAAAATTAAATTTTCCTGTTCGAAACTTTCCTACAGATGTTATAAATTAAAAGCACGGGCAACTGTTGTAACCAGTTGGCGCGAAATCGCCGTTTTGAACGTTTTATTCTTGTATTAGAAGATTTTCTGAAACGAAACAGGAAGGCACAACATTTACGTAGACATAATATGTTAATTATTACTCGCTCCCGAATAGTACGCAAACTAATTGAGGGTTATTTCAAGAATTAACCACTGACAACCAAAAAATGACCATGTGCTCGAAAATGCCCTAACTTTACGCTACCAGCATGATAGCAGCAAACTGAGTGGTAGCCACTAAAATTGGCTCAATATTGTCGACATCGAATATGTCGAATAATCCGGATATTTTGACCCTTTGCTCTTTTCTGGGCGATGTTAATTGGAACTCTCTCAATTTCTCTAATATTCAGCGTTTTCACTGCTTCGGAATTTTGATTTATCCGGCACATGACTACTAAAACTCAAACCAAGTGTAGTCAAATACCAGTGGAGTGCTCAGATTTGGAGCAAGCAACTTTAACTATCATCAATAGGAGTTTATTATCCTGGAATATTTCACCTTGTGGGCAAAACATCCACTAAATCTCTTGCTGCAATCTAAGGAAGCATTTTTTTTCCAACTGGGCATGTAACCGATATCGCTGGGTGTTTTGAGTAATGCCATAATTGAATACGAGAGACAGCTTGTGCAGACGCCTTTTTTTTGTTTTCCCAAAAGCGAAATCTCGAATTTCCTTCCGTTCTTTTATAAATGAGATTAGAGAAGCAGTTAGCAGTAAATGACAGATTCGTTTGATTCAGAAACACTTAAAAACTCTTTTTGTCTTAAGAAATTTGACAAAGTGAAGCAGAATCCATTGCTGTCGGTTACTGCATAAACTACTCTAATAGTTGTAGCTTTTTCCAAGCTTTTCTGGCAGTTTATACTAAGGTAGTAGTTGAATTTCCAAACGAATGCATCCGTACCTCGGTCATCCTGCCTCGTCTCTGACAAGTGGGAATAGTCAAATGGCCTAGTCATATGCTGTAATAAGCCATCAAGTGAAATGAGCCCACACGTCAGCTTTGAAGCGTTTTCGCATCCTTTCCAACGTTCGTTCATTGAATATTGTCAGGCTCGTCAACTTCTTTTCAATATTACTTCGGAAATTTCGGATGCATATGCATGTGTGCTACACTAACTTACTTCGTTACACACCCATTATAAGGGCTTCATTTTTCTTAGAAAGCAAACAACATGCATTCAGTTTGTTTTCACTACGCGTTCTTCTTCCTGGTTCAATATTCCTCATTATCCTTTACTGAACTCTTCCCTTCTACGAATTTTACGTCCATTATCTATATTGCGCATTTCTACCCCTTGAATCTTACTTATTTCTTGGAAATACTGCCACGAATGTGGGTCCATGTCCCTGAAACGACATTTTTTCCCTCCAAGATATCACAGGTGACAAAGCAAAAACATCCTTTATTTCCTCCGTCGAAATAACTTCATTTTCGCAAACGTAGTACTGCAAAATGTTGCTGTTCACATCAGTAAGTAGCCCGTCGGATATAAGCTACCACAACCTCGGGGACTCTTGAGGATTTGATCGGATTACAAGCTGGAGAAGTCTCTCCCTCTTAGCGCTCACTACAAATCATTTCATCGAATTCTTTCTCGAATGTACCTCTCTCTCTTCCAGAAGTATTCTGGAAGTTCTCTTCTCCAACAAAACGTACGACAAGAAAACGAAAATAAAGTGATTTATCTATGTTTCGCTTCTACCACTGTGCTATATGGAAATTAGCTAGAGAATATGTCCTTTTCTGTAACTCTTCAGTAGTGAGGGAAGACCCTGTAGCAAAGAAGTATCTAAAAAGTACTAACTGCCTTTCTTATAGCTGAAGGTTACTAATTTCCTTCCTTGAACGCCCTTTTGAAGTGGAGCAGCTTCTTCCTTTCAAACAGGGATGAGCGGAATTCCGGCTTCGGAAGTTCGGATGCTCCTGAATCAGGCGGGCATCATGCGAACTTCTAACTCCCGAATTCCTGAAGAACTAGCAGCTAACTTTTTCCTTATCCCTCCAAATTTCCCATATTTCTATGTTTTCCCAACTTTCGACTTTCGCACTTCCGGTCTTACGCAGTACTTCCGCTCATCCCCACTTTGAATCCTCCCTGACCCATCCTGAGATAGTAATCCTGACATTTTACACGCAAGACAATTAAATTTCCGTATTTAATTAATGAAACATTCAACTTCCCTCCGCCCATGTAGAATGATGTGCTACTTCCACTTTCCTATGACTCGCTGAACAATTATTTGCGTCACATCCACATGTAAGCGGCTCCGGATACTTTTCCTTTACCAAACAATGAGATCGCATTCATGAATACGTGTATTCTTCTTCCGTGTCGTTCCTCCGCCAGGACACTGTCCGCCTTGACGTTCAATCCCACGTCATTCGGAACTTGCACTGTGTTCATCTGTTTGATTTCAATAGACAGATACATATGAGTGTCTACGTGCTCAATTTGGCCGAAGCTGAAGGAAACATGGTAAAAGGGTAAGTTTTTCACTAGTTTTCTCTGAAAAAATGATTTCAATTAAATTTGCTCAACAAACAAGTACGAGTAATGGCAATGACTGGACGGCAATGCTCATTTAGTATGGGAAGCTCTCCTTTTGTCTGAGTAGAAGGGCTGAACACAGCTCTGCATACTCCATTTGTCTGAGCTATCGTTTCCTGGAATGAACATAGGTACGCGGCCCTCGCATGCGTCTTCTCACCCATCTTTTACATGCTCTAAAAATAGCCATGAAGCATCTGGATTCGTGGCAGCTGGTGGATCGCTCTTCAATTTTATTTCCGGAAAGTGAAACTAGATCAATATTCATTAATAACGCTTTTCTTTGAAGGTTTATGGCAGCTCCATTCCCGCTTACAAATCACATATTATTGGGCTCACAGTAGCAGAGTATTGTTGTTGTTGAAAATCTACAACGTTTTTCTCAGGTGTTGGAATTTCAATTTGAAACTTTCTTGTATCTTTAACCATGTTCCATAACCTTTCTGAATATGTTCACCATGGCCCTACTCGACATGAACCTTTTTGAAAATGGTATCAGGAGTAGAATGAAACGAAAAGCAAATTCCTGGGAATATATTCAATATACTTAGCCATGGGTAAAAACAGCGTGTTATATTTCCGTTCCCATCGGTCTTTAGGTGCTCTGCTATCCATTATATCGTAATTTGTCCAAATATGTATCCATTTCTTGCGCGATTACATAAGCCGATGATGGAATCCACATTGGATATTTATAAACTGGAAATTGGCCAGAAGAGGATATCCTGCAGTGAAACACGTGGATAAACATACATATCTCTAGTTTTGCTCTTGTTGTGTAGCAGAAAATGCAACGTATTCGTGAGAGCGCGTTTATCGGGGTGGACAAACTGTACTGGATACCTGTCCGGGTAGCTTCCACTACATATCAATTTCTAGTGTATTCAGTGATTGTAGCAGTACTCCACTTATTCCTCAGACATAAATAGCGATTCTGGGTTTTCTAAAGTAATACTTTCTGGAACTTCTTTCGATTCTGGAACTTATGTTATCCAAGCGACTGAAAAAACCACGACATCAAATATTCTTTTTATGTTTGAAATGCGATAGCTTATCTGAAATTAACCGAAGGCATTATTGTCTCGCCCTATTTTATCCTACTGAAGCGTCTCAGGATCTGTGCAGGCCTTTCCGGAACGGCACTGGCTACCGAGTTTCAATCCCTTCAAATACTTGTACTGATACATACTGTGTTGATCTAAATATTCGACTAATTTTGTCCAGAAGTATTGGGATGTGTCAAGATTTAGATATGCTTTGGTAGGTGGAAATTAGGTTTACCCAGTCTTTTGGCCACTCTGAACACACAAGCACAAGGCCTCCTCTGTGGCCCATAGAAGGATTAAATTCATCTTTTTTCTTGCTTACATCACTCCTAAGGTGAAATATGACATGAATAAGTGTGTATTTTTATCTAACTAAATGTGATAATGCGTTTTTCGGCTTCTAAACGTCTTCCTCATTATAAAACTTAGTTACTTCATTACTTTGGTGTTCTCGTAAGGTATATATCATAGTCCAAAGGGTTGTTCTGGAAATCCAATTCTGGTAGGAATGATTTGGAACTTAATATTATACATAAGGCTTGATGATTATTATCACATGCTTCTCTTTTTGCCTTAATTGCCCAACATATCTAGAATCTTATAGGGCTTCAAACGTTCTTTCACGAAGCACATTAACAGCTCCTATTGACTGCAGAGCACCGGCGTTCGGCAGCTAAAATTGAGTCCCCATTTATTTGTTAGAACGTCACTGCTCGACTCTTATTTCGCCCGTGTTTACGTTTTTTATTGTTGTTTACCAACGGCGAGTCCATTTGACGAGTAAACAGCTTGAACACTCCAACAGATCTACTCGGTTGCTGGAACTCGTCCAGATTGCTGGCAAACATTGAATGCGGTAATTGTCAACATTAATTTGGACTGTTACGCTCAATACGGTCGGACTTAGAGATGTTGCTAATTTTTTAAAGAAGTCCGTTTACAACCATGAGTACTAGGCCTATGAGTAAACTTACCTATCCTAACTGGTATGCCCTTCTTTTTTCTTTCTTGCCGCTCCCGAAATGTGAAAATACTCGTTGCTTGAATTCATTTCTGTATGGCCGTGTAATTCAACCAACAGCCAAGATATTACTGCAGTATTTCAAAAGTTAAGGTAGTAAACGAGCACCGATAGTAGCGACTACATTAGGACCGAATAATGCATTAGATACATACCTTTCGATTTTTTCGAGATTCGAAATTTCGATTCAGAATAAGTCAATAGTTCGGATATTAGAGAAAGAGTGGGCAATACATTCCTACAGGAGTGATAATGGAGCATTCATGTCCTTCTCTTTTTTTAACGTTTGAATTCTTCCGATCTATTCCTGAATGAATAATTAGAATAAATGAATTATTCAATTACTATTCGGTCCTAAGTATAGTAGCGACCCCTCACCGACCATACTTCCTTACAATCTTTCCTTTTTGTCTTTTTTTTTCTTCTGAGTGGCCACTATAAAAAAACAGTTCTCGATGCTGGTAGTTACACAAGCGCGACTCATTGGTAATACTTCATTCTTTCTCCATGAGTAAGTCTCTAATGCTCAGCGTTTCTCTTATGAAAATGCAACTTCTCGGAAAGTCCTATATTTTATGCATGAAAAATCAAAATAGCAGCTATAGTAGCTCTTGTTAATAGTGCCACCTAAATTTCATGACTGCAACTTAGAACCAAATAAACATGGGGTGATGTACCTGACGAATAATTTCTTTTGGATTTTGTTGAAGATGTTTCGAGCAATCGAACGCTCCAGAAAGAAAGCCGCACAATCCTTCATATCTCTCGTTTGGGTTTCTATTGCTGTAGAGCATTCACATTTTCGACTTATTTGAAACCACATATTCTAATGAAATGGGCAATAAGTTTGCGTGTTTTGCTAACTACTAGTATTTTACTGGAATATGAACGTTATTGGACTGCATGTCATGAGTCACCTTGTAGCTCTTACATTGCTCTTTACAACTTCTTCAAGCAATCTTCTCAACTCCCGCTACATCTCATATTCTATCGCACGAAATATAACCCTCGAATTCCACAAGAACTCACATCTCCGACACCTTCTACTCAGACAATTTTTCGGAAGGACCACAGCAGAAAACCGGAACAACCAACAGGTGACCTGCGGTCTTTCGGGTTTCCTGCTGCGTCCTTTCTGAACCGTTCCCCCACGCAAATCTATT
>KN727011.1:0-10394 GCA_000816745.1 Ancylostoma duodenale
CGACGGTCGCTCCGCGGAGTCAGCGTCGCTCATCGTCGCTTTGCCATAACTTGAGCAGTATTGTACTACACTATGTACTTTATTATTACCCTCGGCTCCAAAAAATAGAAATCCCACCACCTCACTTTATGCGTTCCTGCCCTCGTCAGCGACTGGGTGGGCAGTGGGGAAGATACTGGACTGTTAGGCAGAGGGTCGAGAGTTTGAAACCCGTCATGAGCTCCCGTTCCGCACTCTTGTTTTTTTTTGTTCCTTGGTGTCGAGGGCAGTAATGAAATAATGGTTTAGCACCTATTTAAACAAAGATTCAAGCCAGATAGGTTTCATTCCGATCTGCGAGCCTGGCCTATTACACCTCCCTCGTCAGTTTTGCTATGAGCCACGAATTTCTGATACAAATGTGATTCAGAAGCAGAAAGCCTCATCCAGATGGTTATGAATCGTCTCTTTTACCGCTCGTAGTAAAAAAAAACGACGTACCATCAGAGGGAACATCATAGAGATCAGCCTCGTATATTTGACCAAGAATAGCGCTCCGATCGAAAGTAGTTGTATTATTGTAAATAGGTGTACTCGCCGCATCCGCACACATCGCAGCCAGGAGTAGTCGGGCTGAAATAACAGTTGAACTGCATCCAGGAGTGGGAAATGTTGTACAGATCTGCTTGTTCAGGGGTTCAAGAGCAATCCTGATTGAATTAACGGCTTTTATCTTACATGTGAAAAAAAAAAACGTCCGCAGAGGCATGGGGGAGTTTCTGTCATAGGGCTTTTGTTAGGCTCCGGGTAGACTCTTCGAGAAGTATAGCACCTAGCATTGTCGTCGCAGTGGCGTCTTCAGTTTTGATACGTATCGATTGTGGGCAGTCCGAAATTGGCGACTGACCGTCCGAAATCGATACGCTTAAAAAATGAAAGCCACCATGGCGACGGCAGTGCTAGGTGAGATATCCTGGTATAAATTGCCCAATACCACAAAACCCAGCCCACAGCGAGATCGCAAACGCACACACCTGAGCTGCGTCAGCGATGTGACTGCCCCTATCCTTCATCACATAGACGCACGCGCTCACCTAGTATAAGTTGCCCTTATAATGCCAGCAAAGATTACTCATGCTTGGCGAACAACACCAGCTGGGTATACAGCGCTCCAGGGTTATTAGCGGCCTGTTACCATACGAGCGGAAAACCATCACCGCACGACGTATAGACGAAACGTTGGCCGAATAAAAGTGATCAATTAACAGCCTGTATGACACAGCATAGAAGATTAGAACTATGTATCCATGAGCGATGCCCAGGTGTTACGAAGAGCGTGGAAACCGGACCGTCACAAAAATATTTACGTAATTCGGAGCCGTGTACCTGATTTTTCACAGATGTGAACAGTAAAGCGATCCTTTGTACGAACTGTTGTCCAAGCAAAGAGACGACTCCCATGTAGAGGAATATTCCAATTAACACTGGCAGGGGCACGAGCTAAAAGAATTCGTGGAAATATCTTGTTGAAAACTAACTAGGAATACTGCTCAATAATTCTCGATTACGACCTCAGCAACTGCTAGCATAGAGGATGACCCAACGTGCTTGAAAATGACATTAACATGGAATTTTGTATATGCTGGAGGTGCTCTTGAAACAAAAGAGGAGTACATAAACAAGACGACAGTTATGCGTGCGCCCATAGATCAGCTCATGGACAGCAGTGTTGCACTCAAGAAATATTTCTCAGATTTTCAAGCAAGAAAACTCCAGGAGCTGCTGATCACAATGGTATACGTGATTCTCTGCAAAATTGCCGAAAACCCCGTATCTTCGGCTCCGCCCACAAGCTTCCCAATTCATGGGGAGCTTGTGGGCGGGGCCAAGGTGGGAGAGTGACGCTCCTGAATAATGTGCTCCTCACAACCCAATTTCTGAGAAAATTTCCAATCCTCGTGATAATTCCTCGTCATCACCCACTAACGGGTGGCAGTAAAGATTGCCACGCCCATGTGGTACGATACGCATGCTAGCCTACCCTGTACAAAGGACCGAAGCTTTTATTTGGCTAGACTGAATATGGATTTTTGGGATTTAATACAAGAATGCAGTAACTCGTGGTGATTATGTGTCACATTTCAATGAAAATAAAGCTTCATCGCCCCTAACAGATAGAAGGTGCGCTCCATATGTGAAAAGCAAAGGAGTGCGTGGTGTAGAAATCGCATAGTATCTCCTTGGCTCCAGCCACAAGCTCTCCAAAAATTGAGGCTCGCAAACGAGTTGTTTGACAATTTTGCACAGAATCACGCAGGCCATTATCATCAGGAGCTCTTGGAGATCCTTATCGTCTGGTGAATTCGGAAAAAGTACTGTGATGGGACGTTCCCTTTAAATCGTAACGCTGAAGAAATGAGAAATATTGCCGGAGAGAGAAGATTTCGAACACATACTAAAACAAGAAAGTCGAAGGAGTGGGGGTATTCTGATAGGTTCCAAGGTTTTTTTCTAGGCTAAGGATTAAGAGCATGGAATTTAATGGACAATCAGAAAAGGTGTTATACAACAACCATTCTGCTTCTTTCAGGCTCCTGTCCAGAACTTCATACTTGAATGAGCTGGGTTGTTTCATCTGATTTCATGGAAGAGTTCCCAGTATGTGTGTGTACCAACCCCATCACTCAAACCGCAATTTTTGGTGCAAATGTATTGCCATAAAAAGTCAGGCGATGATCTTCGACCCTGTTACTTGCAGATTTCAACGATATGCAACAGAAACCACAATGTACTTTTTCAGACTAAACTTAGGGGTGAAAAACTAGTGGTATACATATTATCAGATCGAATCAATTTCGTTTCAGCATGACACCTATTAAAGCTGTTTTTTTTCTTTAAAAAAGCCGGAAAAACCAAATTGGACGGTATCGTGCAATTTTTTCTCGTTTTTCTCGTTATGGATCTCACGAGTAGTGCTGCGCCTTTTCAGCCTAGATTTCCCCAAAGCACGTACCATCCGCTATGACGTGAACAAATTTCGTTAATAGCGCGAGACTTACCTTGATTACTCCCGTCAAAAACACCGAGAGACCAATTAAGAGGTGAGCAAAGAATCCGGTCAGTCGCTGCTCTCTGGAACGATCACATTAGTAACATGCTGCCTCTGTGACACTGAGGGGTTATTCACTTCACTCCCAGAAATCGCGGAATCTCTCCCGGAGCAGACGATTCGGACTGAATACGAAGCGAGTTCACATGCATCACCGACAGTACCGTCGCCGCAACGTAGAATGGCAGGCCGAGGAAGGAGCAGATGAGTACGAGCACGGCAATTACCAACAGGTCGAGATGGTAACCCTCTCCCTTCTGCAAAACTCTACTCTCTTCAGCGCTTCTCCAGTGGAACAACGCCTAACTCCCTCCATTCGACTGAAATTTAAAAGTATTTACTTACTCTGAGCATGTTATCCTTTCTGTTGATGATGACTGCAGTGATTTGCTGGTCCATGACAATAAGGATTGTGTAGAAAGCAGCAGGAAAGAAGGACACGAATGCTGCTACAGCAGGAGTCCGGGATATGTCGATGAGCCACGGTCGATCGAATGTGGGCTGCAAAAGTCTCTAACTGTGGTATTTTGTGTACGACCAGCATGAGGTTGCGACCCAAGGTCAACAGCGCTATAGCCCTTACCGTGAAACTTTCCGGAACATGCAGACTAGGAACGTCTAAGCCAATCATATGCGATAACGTAGTCATCACGATGATAGCAACGACAACTCCAAAGTCGCTGAGAGCGTTGCGGAACTGAAAAGGTAAGAAGGATGTAGTCTTGATACAGCACTATGGTTCGATGTTTCACAATTCACCACGAGAACCCACTAAGGCCCTGACGGCACTAATTCAGTCGCTGCGCAGTTTTGTTTCCTGAGGTTATCCCAAGACTTCGTTAGTCCAAAATGAGTCAAACTGAATCAGCGATGAAAGTGATATCGGTAGTGGAAGAGATAGCCTGTATTGCAAAGTTGCTGTGCAAGGATGGCTTTTCATCAATTCTCATCCCATCGTGGCGTGCTGCGGTGATCGCAGCAATTTAGCGAATGCCTGCCAACCCTGACGGTGACCTAATTTTTATTTTATTTTAGCCACTAGTGGTTGTTCCGGCAAGCGGGTTGCTCTGGAATGGTCACGCCACCAGTTCTTAATCGCCTCCAGAGAGAAGCAGAATCGCCATTCCTGAGTGCGTGAGTGTTATTTTCCAGGGAGACGCTGGGGTGCAAAAGCAGCAGTATCGTGCGAGGAAATACCCTAACATCGGCGGGCAGCAAAACCGTGGCGATCCTATTGTTCGTGTAATGGCAGTCGCGTTGGTTAGAGCCTCGGGGGAGCGGTATGTATGAGAAGGAAGGGTGGGGGGGGGGGGGGGGGGGTGTGCATACGTTTTTAATGATTTCTTTCTTCAGCTATCTAGTCATTTAATGCCTTCATGCGCTCGTTCGTCTGCGCAGATGGGGTGGATGAGTGGGTCACAACACAAACTGGAGGTGACATGGATATCGTTGTCAGTATGTAGTGGGTCCTTTACAAATAGATAAAGATGACCTGCAGTGAAGCGACTGCTTGTCTTGATTTATTATTTATATATATAGGGATTTGATCCATAAAGCATTCATTAGCGGAGAAAATTTCTTTGGATAGCAAGGTATCCAAACAACACGAACATACGTACGCAGTGTCCGCGTTATCTATTCTCCGAAAAAATACTCGACGCGCGAAGTTGCGTTGTTTCGTTCCGTCCATATAAATTTGCTAAAAAAACAGTGTATTTATAATCAAAGTAGATGCTGGTTTGCTCAATTACATAGAATGTGAGTATTACTTCCACGTGAAATGTAAAATTTAAAAGTTCTTTAGTTGTAAGGGTTTCGCCCCCAACCTCCCGCCGCTCTTCCCACTGCGAGCGAGGCGATACGCTGCTAAACTGTGGGAAACCGAGAAAACTTGGAAATCTCATTCCAGAACTGGAACTCTGAGCAAATCTGAATGGGGTTTAAGGTTTTATTGAAATTCCAACAAATTCATAGAAATGGAACGAAAAGAACGCAACCGAACATTGTGTTTTTTTTTTACAGAAAATAGCGTAAGTGTTGTACGGTGGGGCCCATTTATCCGGTGAGAAAACGATCCTGGATGCGGGGCCGAGGCTGTAGTTGACACCTATGACTGGACAGAGCCAGAAACATCCAATTATACATCATCGCTTAGGCCCAAGGAGATGGAACACCCACTCATTTCAAAACGATGGATAATAATTATTGATCGTTGTGGTAGGACTTTTCTTATTTGAAGCTCTTTCCGCTATGGAACACACATAATAAGCACCACAACTACTATCCTGCACTTTCAGGATCTCAGGTGGAAAGCTCGTGGAGAATCCGAGGATGCACAAGGACTTACCGTTGACTCAAAAAATCTCGACTTCCGGAATCGATTCAGCCCGTAGGCCAACGCGAAGGTGCCGAAGGTAAGCAGCACGGACAGCATGTACACGTCTGGTTTGAAGCGGCACTGCAGGCCGACAGCCTCTCCCCCTCGGGCCTCGCACTCTGAGGATGAGGTTGAAAAGGAGCCGCAATCTTTACAAAAACTACATTTTTATGTCACCTTCCGCAGGCACATCCTTCAGCTTGGAAATGACGCTCGTATTGAGTTGTTCATCGAAACCGCTGATGTGACAGAAACAAGGAGATTCATAGACTTCCTAAATCAAATCAAGTAGTTCTGAAAGGCCGGAAGTTCTTCACAGAGATCTTTCATGTGGATATTTGCAGGCAAATGAACTACCCTTGGATCAGCAACAATCGGAGCATCGTGCGAAATTTCCATGAGCTTCTGAAAGGCTTGAATGATGAAGACGACAGATATAAGAGTGGCGAACGCTTCTTCAGTAAACCTGAACAGATAATATACGGGAGTTTAAGTTCAGATCAGCTGACAGCACTCAGCTATGTAGCGTAGATTCGAATCTATGGAATGACATTTAGATGAGGAAGGGAAAAATTCCAGGAGTAGTAATGAAAACGACGGAATTGGTCAATAGCCAATTCTTCAACAAAGTCGGCTAGAAGCTCGAACTATATGGTCCGATTTTTTTTTCCAATTTTTGATTCTCTCCCTAGGAAGAATTTTTCCGGGTTCCCAAAATCACCGTATATGGACAAAACAAGTTCGTCGTTCCATTTGAATGGATGAGTGCTTTTGCTCACATTCCCAGTCTTTCCTTGTGGTACTACTTTCCGAACCCCTTCTATTTTAACCCCACGGAACTCTGCCATCTTCTCCTGATGAGTCAAACTGGAATCGTCAATCGTTTCTCTGTGAGGTCTGACAGAACTGATCACAGCATTCGTTCTCACTATAGCTCTAAACCTAGGGTTAAAACAAAATCTGAGAGAGGAAAGTTACCGTGGGCGCAGCCTTTGAGGACTGTGTTTAAGTGGATTGGAAGGCTGTGCAATGTGCATTTCAGGGCTTGGAAGCACCATTGAGGTACTCAATGTAAAAAAAGTCGACGCCGTTTCAAAAATGGACACATTTGGGTGGTGTTACCCTGGGTAATCCCAATGATGCATGCGGCCTCAGCAGACGTCTCAGAAGAAGCTGCACTTACCGGGAGATAAGGCCAACCAGAGCAGACATATCAGTCGCTGTGAGAACAACCAGGAAAACGGCTATCCATATTCCAACCCAGCACCGAAAAGGCAGAAACTCCCAGCCGTTGCCACTGAAAAAATCGTTGTATCCTTCTCCTCTATAGGAAGGCATTCGTCTACACATGGCACCGTGTGCGACATTCTATCGTCGTAGGAACAAACGTGATCATACATGCAGAACTCGAACAGTATGTTCTCGAACACCAATGTAGGACCAGTTGCAGAGAGGATGTTGAGCGGTTGACCGGAGAACAAAGCGAAGATCATGCCGGATATCCCTCCACTCAGTATGGCTTCCATGGCTGCCTTAAAACACGGGTTCTAGAAATTCTCGCGGTATTCACTACCTTGTTCATTTGTGGAGAACTATGGAAATTTACTCATAGTCAAAAAGATGTTATTGTAGGAAGAGGCCCCAAGGTGTTGAAAAATAACATTTACCATCTGATGATGTAGAATACGTTCCATCACTGCTCCGAAAGTGATGATGGAAGTGATGTTAGCGAAGAAGAGGAAGATTGTGGCTGCCAGCGACTGTGACAGTCGTCCACCGAAGAAATCAAGGAAATCGGACAGGTACCATGGCATCTTGGTCCTGTAAAGAGTTTTTTTTTTCACATTTCTCAGAAGCTGACGACGTAAGCCGATGATATAAAAAAGTGTTCAGAACTGAATCTATGAGAGAACTGAATCTATGAGATAAGAAGAGGACTAGGATAATATTCAAGTTTTCCCTCGAAACAACCACGCGGGCAGTCCTGTGGATTTCGTAAAAGCTCGAGAAGGTGCCTATGTGGCGTGTTATGGAAAAATGTTATATTAGAATGGGCATCAAAAAAGTTGCTTATTAGCCCGTATCGTTCCCTCAACCCTCATCCTCAACTTTTAAGTTGACTTTTGCGTAAGAGAGTTCATTACCTAGTTCATGACGGTCTCCACACAGAACTTGAATTAACTTTTTTTGCAGAGCCTATAACTGATGTCTTCCAACATAATGGTGTAATTGGGTTTAAAAGTGAAAAGAAAAAATGGATGACGAAAGCATGACCAGAGATCGTGTCGATGATCACTGTTCAGTGGTACGCCCACACATGTACGACTTCTGTGTGGTATTCTGGGGCTTGCATGGACAATATCAACGCGGAAGTAAGAAGGCGAGGAAGAGAGCTGTGTCACTTACGTTAGGCCCATTCTTGAATATGGCAGCACAGTTCCCTGTCCTTCAAAGAAAGTGCTCATTAATTCACTGGAAAGCGTTCAAAATAGCTTCACAAGGAAGTTTGCGCTACGTAAAGGAGGCTTGGATCACGGCTCTCTCCCTTCAGCAGATGAGCGGAATACCATCTTTGGCTTGCAGTAGACAAAGAAAAGATGTTCTAATGATCTTCCGATTTCTTAATGGCGCTGTTAAGATCCAAAATTTCTTCACACTTTTTACCAGTCGTCTACCAGGGGATCTGCATCCAAATTAAGTTTGCCATTAGCCAAGATTACGGTTAGATCAACATTTTTTGTGCATAGAGCGGGTCGTAGTTCCGCAAGCTGAGCGAATCTTTTTTACCCATTAGCTTCTACTAACTCTCTAAACTAGTTAACAGATTCATGAAGCCCTAATCGTGTGTTTTTGTATAGTCTAATTTCTCCCCTCCTTGTCTATTGATAGTTTTTTTTTATTACGGCTGTTAGATACGGTTGTTCTCACTTGATCTGTGTCACGTGTGTCACATGGTTGTTTTATCTATTTTACATTCACATGTGTTCTGCGCATGAAATAAATTATGATGAAATACGCAAGCATTTTCTGTAATAGGTGCACGGGTCGAAAGGGAAGGTGACACTTGAATGAAGCAGTGCTTCGTTGAAATCAAGAGTCGAAATCGGGAACGCCAGATAATACCACCTTTCAAGAAATGAAGTAGAACACATATGAAGAAAAATACGACGAGAAAAAATAAAAGTTACTTCAAATCTTGACATAGTCCGCCGAAAAGTTTGCCTGTTCGAACAATGCCACTTCCGTGTTGTCCTCCACCACCACTTTCGTCATCATTGTCCCGGTAAGTGGCATACAGCATGCCAACCGAGCGAGTCTGCTGGAACCCACATCAATCAATCTTACATATGCCATGCTTCTGATGTAGAACTATGATGTGGAATAGCAGAGAGTTGCACAGTTATCTTTGCTTCTTCCTAGCCCGGCCATTTATGGGTTGGATTGGTTGTTTAGAAAAGATACGTCAGGAAATGCTTTAAAAAGTAATAGGGTTCGCGACCCTGATGATCTTGTAGGTTGAAACTCGCAAATTTTCTACATGTATTTGGTGTATGATTCTGATTTATTTAAGGTCGCACTTCCTTTTCTTAAAACTGTTTGTGAATCATTGAAGATGACCGACCCTGATGAATGAATTACTAGAGAGTGCACGGTTACACATCATCAGCGGATACACTGAAGAAAAAGAAGGCCTTGACAGGCATGTTCAGAGAAGCGCAAAAAGCAAGCGATCATTTTAGCGACAACATCCAATAGGAATTTTTGCCGCACAGCTGCGAGCTGCGCTATGCTACGTGGAGAGGTGGTTCAATGGCCAAGTAAACAAGTGTCACCGAACTGAATAGGGGAGACGGTGCTTGGAACCATACCACTTCTGGAATCGAACGATGTTACAGCTCACTTCGTTCAGAACATCATGTGTCAACCCGAGAATAATCATTTGGCATTTTAACACATTGACGACAATGGACGTCTTGGAGAGTTGTACCACATGGGACCAAAGCGAAATTATTGGTCACTTCTTCCACCGCAGTAATAATAGATTTGTTATTTAAGTAAGTGATAAAACAGTAGTGATGACACTATTAAGCGTGACAATGCATTACTATATTTTACTAATCTACCTAATATCTTATCGTTATTATCGGCAATTAGTCGATAAATGAGAACAATGAGAGCGTTACATAAAGGGAAGGAGTAATCTTTTTACAAGTTTAGACCTGCTCGGTTAAAAAACCCACGGATGATTTGTGTGGAGTCAGCTTTCTGATCACAGCATACACTTTTCCTATTTGTGATTTTGAGGCCAGATCTAACAAATCTTCGATTAGTTTTGCAAAACCCGTTCAATTCTGTAGTAGAGCTACAGTGCGGTAAACGAAGATCTTGATTTTACTTTTTAACTATGAAGTAAACTTGTTTGCATCGCTGTTGAAGATTTCCCACATTCTTTCCATGGAGAAAGTGATATCAATTCGTCGCTCGAAAGGTCAAGTAAAAAAAACCCAGGCTGCGTTTTCAAACGTGGAACTACAACCTTTGAAGTGATGCGTTTTTTTATTACGGAAATGCACTAATCATGTTAAATGTTCGACGAAAGCAAAGATCACCGAAGAAGAACAAAAAAAAAAACTCCATCGCGATCGTTTCTCATCCTTTCGCTCATGTCTCACCTTTCTTTACAGCTAATTGATGACAGGTTTTACAAGTAATAAATTAAGACAGTCACCGGTAACCAACTCCGTCCAAGTTTTGCACTGATTTCAGTGGTTTTTGCTTACGAGGGAAGGATACCAAATGTCTGTGGCAGTTCAGAATGAGATATGCCTCCTCATGTGAAGTTGTCAATGCTGATCTCGAATATGTTCTCCATTAGTGCCCAATACTACTGCGAAAAAAGTTATAGCCTTGTCTGTGCAGTATATGTGC